>PQWD01003343.1:0-22279 GCA_019425675.1 Leucinodes orbonalis
TTGATTTTGAGGATGGTTTGATTAAATTTGAACACAAATGACGGAGCTTGTTTTGCATACAGAAATATATCTGATCGAGTAAAATGAATTTATATAATGGTGGGAAGATTTAAGAAATTACATAAATTAGAATCGCTTTGTTTCAAGTTTAGTCGTATTTTTTACACAGACTTCTATTTATATAGAATTATTTGATTTTTTATCTGTGTGTTTATTATAAGCAGCTAAGCTAACGTAACGTCATGGGAGCCTAGTCTACAAAGTGTATTTTAATTAATGACTTATTTTTGACTGCATATAACGAACATATTTCGTTGTTAGAAAAACTAAAATAATTACCACAATAATTGTTCATTTAGGTATATTTTTACGACTTTTGTTTAGTTGCCTAAGTTATGTACTTGAAATTGACAGTTGATAGCATTCGGAGCGCACATCTCTTATCAAGATCTTATAGGCATACTTTCTTGTATGGAATAGGAATACCAGTAGGTAAGGTAGGTTCATAGAATATATATATCATACATTTTCAACAGTATATTTAGTTTCGGATAATGTGGCTGTGTCATACGGACGGACAGACAGACATACTTGACGCATCTATAAGGGTTCCATTTTTTGCCAATCGACTGCCCTATACCTAAATGGTTTTAAAACTGATACGGTAATAACAGTTTTGCATTGCTTTTAACTAGACGTCCAAATTATGGACGTCGGAACGTGCTGGACGACGATGAATGAGACAGAGTTCCATTCCTTTGCGGTGCGCATTGGGAACGAGGCACAACAGTAAGGCCGGCACCTACAATCATTTGTGTCACCTATCCGTATGTTTGTCTGGATGTCATATATATGATCATCAATCAACCAGCCTATAACTGTCTACTGCAGGGCACAGGTCTGTCCACACAGTATAGTTCATACAAATGCTCTAAAAATACTTATCTATATGAGAAAAATTCGGATCAACCTTTATTATACAAATGCTCTAAAAATACTTATCTATATAAGAAAAATTCGGATCAACCTTTATTATTATCAGTAATTCCTAGTTAGCTTTTATTAAAAAGATGACCTAAACCATTGACTTAAACATACAACCGCTACATAACTTCTTACCACCTGTTCGTTTTATTATTGTAAACAGAATACGGTATTCTTATGTATTTTTATACAAAATAAGTAAGGTGCAGCTGCTGAGCATCCTTAGCATTGCAAATATGGATTAGCATATAAGTTGCACTCGTTGCATGTTATGCGCCATGGTATACATTATCTTGCATGCAATCTTGAACTGTTATGATAACAGGTGTGTATTTTGTAAATAACGCATAGATTGAACATTGTTTCGTACAAATTTATACGCTTCGCCGCGGCTGTGCTTAATACGAGTCTTTAAAGTTGCAATAGAATCTACCAAAGAATGTACTTAGATTCGGATGTAAATAATTATTTAAAATGTTATACATAAATAAATAAATATTATATCCACTAACTAACTAACTTGTCGTGAAGCGACAAATGAGAAGACCAATAATAGAGGGTTATGGAATTTAATATAAAAGACCTAATACAAATTAACTAAACGTGGATGGGAATGAGTGGAGGTGTAAAGTGAGAGGTATGTATGATGAAGGTGTATAGTGTGGTAGCTTGATCTTCCTTGTTCGTCTTCTACAGCTTAGATGCACGGAAACTGCAGGTGAGCACGATGGCACGGGCAGTGTTTAGGCGCGTGGAGGGCTTGATTCCACAGGCCGCGTAGTATTAGGGCGCTTCCAGGGATTCACTGGCACCTGGTGCGCGTCAGCTCCGGCGATAGGACACCCGAAGCTCCAATAGTTTGGCTTCTCACGTAACAGCCTCGGCAGCAGCAGCGATTTGTGGAATGTAAATGAAAGTTTGGTTTAGTATGCGAGTCGCGTAAGCAAGACTTCGTAAGGTCTCTCCCGGTAAGAATTTCGAGATATTTTCCCGAAAAGAAACCAAAGAATCACAAAATATCACAGTAGGTAACACAGCAAGAAACTTGGTGAAAGAATAATAAGAGTATCTGATGAGAGAATCAAAGAATGGAATCCATCCAAAAGAATCTGGTGAAAAGACCCGTACAGTAGCCAAAGGCCTCTATTTATATCGCACCCTTGACAACCATCGAATTTGAAATGATTTCTATTTAGATTCGAAATTAATAAGATTTTAACGTAGGTCGTATAGCAAAAATAAGGAATTTAAGAGTAAATTGAGCGTTGCTAAGATACGCCATAAATGTAAATAAACATGTCAAATAAAGGTACAACTTAATTTAAAACCCCAAATAAGGTGAAAATAATAATAATTTAATGGAAAACGAAGGAAAATGCTAAGGGATGAAATGCCACGTGTCCGGTACGTATAAGTACTCCCGGATATAAGTAATTGAGGCTCAAAGGATCGAATGTGAAATACTTAATTATATGCGTTGTTCGCAGGCTTATAATGGGTTATTTGTGTAAAACGCGAGAAGTCAAATTAAAGAAAATTTCGGAAAATAAAAAAGATGAAAATGCATAGTGATATCTAAGTGAAAATAATGAAAATGATAATGTAAATGTTATTGTAAAATTGAATAAAAGTAAATAAAATGAAAGGTTAGTATACATTTCTACATTTCCCCCAAAACCCCAGAAAAATTTTCGACTAGAGAAAATTTTATAAGAGAAGTCCGAATAGTAACCAGGGAACACTGCTTCACACATCCATACAACTTACATTGATTCAAACTTCTTCACTCATGCTATCATTCATACCATAAGGGTGGAGTTCACATTCTATGACTGCCACTCTAGAAGGAGGTTCCAAAATAACAATAGGCTTATTTATGAGGGAGTTGTCATCCGCTCCACGAGTGGAAAAAAATGTAATCAGGGCTTATTTAAGGAGTGATCAGCCGCTCCAGCCTAGGCTTATTTAACGAGTTGCCAACCGCTCAAAAGAAAATAGGACAGCACATGGCAGTGCCGAAGGAGTCTAAGTAAGGCCATAGTAGAAGTAGTGTAGTAGTAGTAGAAGGCCTTACAAGACAATAGTAGAGAACAAGGGCAATAGTAGTCCCTTGTTAAAAAAAAGAAGAAGGCAATAATGGCCTTAAGAACACGTAAAATAAAAAAAAAATTTAGAAGGTAGGAAAAGTAGTACTAAGTAAGGAATGGAATTATGAATCTAGTATGAATGAATACAAATGTATTAAAGTAAAATATATGAATGTGGTAGTAAATAAATAAATGTATGGGCCAAAAAGAATGCCAAAGAGAAGATGATAATGAAAATACTAGATAAAGTATTGTTTTGGAATTTAGAAAAATATGAATGTGGTAGTAAATAAATAAATGTATGGGCCAAAAGATGCCAAAGGGAAAAAGATAATGAAAATACTAGATAAAGTATTGTTTTGGAATTTAGAAAAATTAAGTAAAATAGAATTAAGATATAGATAGTATAAAATATAAGTAAAGAAATTATATAAAATAGTAGATTATATATATAATAATAGTTATACTTACAAGAATATGTACATGTATCTAAAAGAATATAATAATACGGGGAGATATAAAAGTATGATTCTAGGGGAGATAAATGTAACAAAATGAAGTGAATGAGATGTGTGGGTTCTAAGAATTTGAAGTTGGGCGCCAATTTGTCGTGAAGCGACAAATGAGAAGACCAATAATAGAGGGATATGGAATTTAATATAAAAGACCTAATACAAATAACTAAACGTGATGGGAATGAGTGGAGGTGTAAGTGAGAGGTATGTATGATGAAGGTGTATGTGTGGTAGCTTGATCTTCCTTGTTCGTCTTCTACAGCTTAGATGCACAAGGAAACTGCAGGGATGAGCAGATGGCACGGGCAGGAGTTTGAGGCGCCGTGGAGGGCTTGATTCCACAGGGCCGCGTAGTATGGGCGCTTCCAGGGATTCACTGACCCTGGTGTGCGTCAGCTCCGGCGATAGGACACCCGAAGCTCCAATAGTTTGGCTTCTTACGTAACAGCCTCGGAGCAGCAGCGGCAGCAACAATTTGTGGAATGTAAATGAGTTTGGTTTAGTTGCGGTCGCGTAAGAAGACTTCCGTAAGGTCTCTCCCGGTAAGAATTTCGAGATATTATCCGAAGAAACCAAAGATCATGGAATCAAAGCCTCCACGGCGCCTCAACTCACTGCCGTGCATCGTGCTCAATCCTGCGGTTTACCGGTGATCCTAAGCTGTAGAAGACGAAAAGGAAATAAGCTACACACTATACACCTTCATCATATATACCTCTCATCTACCCTCCACTCATTCCATCCGTGTTTAATTTTTTGTATTAGGTTTATTATATTAAATTCCATATCCCTCTATTATTGGTCTTCTCATTTTGTCGCTTCACGACAAACTAGATGGCTTTGTGTGAAAAACGCCATCTAGCCCCATATTAAGTGTGAGGCTTGTATTATGGGACTATACACAAATAACATACTTATATTTTTTTTTGTAATACATACATTATTTTACATAGAAACATGAGACCTTACAAACAGACATGTTCATGCACACAATGTCGTACTGCCCGGGTATCGAACCCAGACTCTTGGTGTGGTGTCGACGTCTCAACCGCTACACCAATGGGTCGTCAAATACATAACGCACACTTAATAGTTATCGCCTACCCATGACGATACAGTTTTTAAAGAAATGAAGATATACACAATGATGCCTGCGTCCGCGACGTCAGATGTTGGTTGGGACTTGGGTTTCACATGCCCACTCATTTCACTGGAAAGTTCCTCTTCATTTCACAGAAGGCCATAACCACCTATTACAGGATATACTGCACTGCGGTGATACTACTACATAAATATCCAGTTTCGAGCTTAGTAAAAGAAGTAATAGTAAGATGGATTACATTGAGAATGCCAAATTTAGTGCATCCCTGCGCCACATATAAAGCCCACTTGAACTTTTACCTGCGACTTTTTACGCAATTTTCAATATTAACTATTATACTTAAGAAATCGAATAAGTAGCTCTGCAATTTGTCTAAATATTCTATTGAAATACTCTCTGGGCTGATTCACTAAGGTTTCATTTCAAATGTGTGACGGGTTTGGGATTCCCAATAAATGACAGGTCGAGCCAACATCTCGTGTGGTGGTATCTCCCCTTAAGAAACTAATCCTAAAGCATAAAACATTTGTCATAATTCTGATGGAAACTTCATCCAATTCGACAGCATTTTCGAAATTATATCTACCGTTATCCGACGTTTTACGGTTAAGGAAACATCGCCAGGAACCGGCGCACGCCTGCGAAGAGATTCAAAGGTTGTGCGTGACATTGGCCAATTCGCCGTTTGTTTTGGCCGCATGAACGTCTAGAGGTATCTACATAATACCTGGTACAGGTAGCTCGTGCCTTCTGTGGGAAATAAATGAGCTGATAATGATTGATGAGAATGCAAAAGCGTGAGATAGTACTATCTGATAGCATTGATATTCTGTATATATAAGGTAGATACGCAATCGTGCTCAAAAACGAACCGCCTAATTGAGTACTGTTTGTACGCTTTTGTTTAGGTAAATGTGTTCGAAAATTCAAAATATGTGTATGTGTGTTTGTCACTGCATTCGGAACACTTTTTTCGATTGTTTTGTGAGCATATACGATCCATACATTTTACATCATTGTCTGATAGTTCGCGATTCGCACTTATTAATCGAACTGTTTTATATTACATTTGTTTTAACAGTAGTTCTATAAACCGGTTATTTAGCTAGCTAGTGTCTTTTTTACGAAACCCGAGTGAATTAACTTATATTAGACAGTACGTTATACTTTGATGTTTTATCATCAAGCTTACTTTAACGGAAGTAATGCAGACACGTGTAGGCTTTAATGGCTATTTTAATTGCGTATGATACCGCATCATAGATGTTGAAGACGATACGTCAATGATCTTATTGTACATGTTCACGGCCTTATCCATCAGGATATCCTTTATTAAATGATTGAGTGTTATCTTTATGTTAAATACAAAATATAGTTTTGGAATGCACTTTTGATATTGCGACAGTATGAGGCTGATAGGATGTAATGGGTCGCAGCCGCAGTAAACATTTTGAGAACTAAGCTATACTAAGTCTATTTTAGAGTGTTTTGCACTTCTTGTTCGGGATGAGCGCGGGTGTTACGCTTGTTAGCTTATTGTACCTTCGAAACACGCAAAATATTTAACCATCCATCGATGAGCATAGAGGTGGGTAGTCCGGATGGAAACGAATCACAGGATACGTATCCCTCGCACTAGCGAAAGATGTATCCGCAAATGAAGGAGCTACATCGCCGTGGTACTGAATGAAACGCGGTAACTAATCGCGACCTTATACCGTTGTAATAAAGTGTAAGCACACGCGGATCCGGACACGCATCGCGTTTACAGTCCGGAGGGGGAAGGCGCGGAGAACGGGGGGAGGTGCCGCGGCGGTGAGCGCGAAATCCGACTTCATTGTATACAACGTCAATTTGACACTTTTGACAGATAATATAGTATGATTAGGCTGCGTTCAGTTTCACCCATTTAATTTTCCTCAATAACTTATATATATATTTTTGTTGTTTTTTATTTTCATTTTTGTATTAAAATTTATTATGTATTATTTTATTTGTTATAATATCGTTTATTGTATACGTTGTGTTTCCGTCTCACTTCGTTGTATTGATTTTTTCTTTTTGAATCGTGGTATTAGTAATATTGGTATGTTTAAAATTTAAATTAAATCACTAAAGAGGTTCTGCCAGAAGAATAACATTAAATATAATTGTAGTGCTTGTGCGCGTATATGATACTATTTATAACGATATCTAAAATTTCTATATTTTTTCATCTGTATTATAGTGTAATTGTAATTCAATTCATATTCAAATCATTTATTGAATAATTAATATCAATTAACATTGATTAAAATAAATTAGATGTATAGTAAAACATAGAATTACAAAATAGTAATTGATACACTTTTGTATTTGTGCGTATTATTGTGTACGGATGTATGAACCTTATATCGTTGTAATAAAGCAGTTCGGGCCGCCGCGGCGCGTGCATTTATTTACTGAACAGTAGGCAACATCGTGGTTCTAAAGAAACGAACATGGACTGCGAAAAGCGAAAGGATGAATTTATGTCGTTGTAATAAGCTCACACGGAGCTGGAACTGTATCTCACGAACCGGCGGCAGAGGTGTACTAGCTGAACTACAAGCAGACCGGACTCACAATAAGAACTGCGGCTTCGGATTTCATTCCGCGTTCACAACTTCGCCGACCCATATGGGTCCGTCGGACAACGAACCTGGATGTACATCATAGAGCTGGACACATCTCTGATGTAATCGAATATACACGGACCTACACACCTCTAATGAGCATGGTACTTGACTTGTTCGATCGTTATCTGAACGTGCAATCGCAACCCTTAAAAACCTTATTAAGGATTAATAATAGTCACCTGTTTATGGTAACTATTATTTATAAAATCTCGGCGGGTTTGGTCGAAGCCCCAATGTTGAAAATCTTTGAAAGAGGCCTTGTCCAACTGTGCATAGTACGATTCACAATTAAGAATATTTTAATGAGAGTGTGACAGAATAACGGAATACTAAAATGTATCGTAGCTTAAACAAAATAAAGAATTTCCGCCGTCTCTGCCACTGCATCTCCAAAGGATCAAAAATTTCTTCAGCGCAGTGGTCATCTTTCGTATACGTTGTATGGATGTAGTAGTAGGTTGAAATAATACGTGTAAAAAATGTAAGTACAAAAATAGAGCTAAAATTACGTTGTAATCTAAATCATGAAATCGGTATCAACAGACTGTTTTGTTGATTCTATTGAAATAGATTTTAACGAGTCCATTCTTGATAAGTTTACTTAATCGTTGTCATTATAGGTGTTTTTATTTATGCAAGTTCACCGAACTCCAGTTTGAGTAACGTAAGTTCGTCATGATTACCACCATTTATTTCGCATTATGCTAATAGACGCTGCTACTTGTAAAATGGTTGTTTATTTATTTTACTTTTTTCGTCAAGAATAGAACGTTGTTAACGGAATTTATACTTTGTAACACCAAATTACAATGGCATTAAAAAACACAACAACGATGCCTCATCCGACTTATTTCTCCCGCCACAACAGTTATGATATTCCTTTAACTTTGTTCCGAATTCAAGGGCGAGACATGTAATGAAATTACTGAAAATATTAAAACTAAGACGAATTAAGCAAATGTCGCGGTTCCTACTATAAAAAACAACTTGCAGACATCCACCCAAAATTTGGCTTAGTGCGAGACTGACATTACCTACCTTGGATTTTCATAGTTTTCTTTTGGTGTTTACGCTTTTATTAACAACTATACCACTGTGCCTTCACGGCCTACAACCGTGGATCCCCGCTTGATTGCAGTGTACTGGGTACTGTACTGTGTGACGACGGCAGATTAGAATACGTACAACTGTCACCACCACTCCTCTTTCCGAGGGTGCCGTAATATCCGAGAAAAGAACGGGCGCTCTCTCTTTAACCTAATGAACACTAGGAATCCAGACACAAATCTTGTTTCTGTCTACTACATTTGTCATTGGCGTTTCATGGTTTATCTCATTTTTTAAAGGTTCATTTTCCCCCCGCCATGCTCGGAGATTATGGCAAAATGCTAAGAAAGATAAAGTGTATTGAATCGATAGTTGCCACTTGCCATTAGTGGTTTCTGCTTGTTCACCACCTTATCACGTGTCCTCTATTTACAGGCCGTCGAACCTGCCAGCCAAATGTACAGAAGAAGCACTCCGGCATAAGGCTGAACACGCGCGCATGGTGGAAGCCGCGCGTCGGCGCGTCGAGAGGGAAGCGGCAGCGAGACACGCGCGCGTGCTCGAGTCCCACCGCGCGGAGGAGCGCCTAGCGAGGCACGCGCGCGAGTGGACGCAGCACATACTGCCGGACTGGGACAACCAGTAAGTACATACTCACACATAATCCACAATAACACATAATCCACAATAATCTTGAGGAACCGTACCTCATTGCCCTGTTGTCCCGTAACGGAATCTGGTTCGTATCGAGTTTGATCTGCAATGCTTTTAAGGAGGTGTGGAACAACACTTACTGTACTCACTATATCTACATGTTCTACTGCCAGACAAGCCCTTCTTCGATTAGTAATCATTGAGGTGCTTTGGACGACGACGCTGTGGTCTACAAAGTTTAGTGCATTATAAAGGTTATACAGGATACACCACGAGCAGATGTGAAAGTTTTTCTCCTGTGTGTAGAGTACTGGAGCTTCTTACAGCCCCCCAAACCAGTAAATATTTTTAAAAATCCTATTCAAAGAGCAACACGTTTTTATGATCTTTCGTGTTATTTGTTAACTGTGGTTACATAAAAAAATGATAACCAGTGTGTTACCATACGTACTACCAGGTCAGTAAGCTTGTTTGCGATTTTAATAAACAAAGATAACAGTACTTTCACATACTCGTACTTATCACCATTGCTATGTCTGCTTATACTGATGACGTTGACTTATTTAAATAGGCATTTAAAATGACAAACGTTTGATTAAGTATAGTGTTTCTTATGTCACCATTTGGAATCGATATCAGTAAGACCGTTTATCTGACGGCAAAGGACAAGACGGTATACCGTGGTTACTATCTGTTACCGTGCCGCGGGTGACCACTGTAGAAAGAATCATGTCCGCCACTAGGTAGATAGTTCGATATGGAAAAATATAATAAATAAATATCCACTGACGTTCACACAGCGCGATCTAGCCCCAAGTTAAGCATGAAGCCTGTATTATAGATACTAAACAACGGATAAACATACTTATATAGGTTTTTTTTTGTACATACATACATATTATACATAGAAAACACCCAGACCACTACAAACAGACATGTTTGTACTGCCCGGGAACAAACCCGGAACCCTTGGTATTGCAGTTGACGTCTCAACCGCAACACCAAATGGGTCGTCAAATAAAATATGTATAACCTAACAAAAAGATTTAATCCGCGATCTAAGCTTTTGTATGGAATGTTTGTGTAAGTATTGGTATCGACTTGTCTTCAGTTTCTATTGAACGGAATGTGTATGTACACACTTCGTGAATTAATTTTTCATGAAAGCGACTGTATGGTTTTTAAATGAGAAAATGTATGTTCTTTAAACATAAGATCGTATATCTGACGGCAAAGGTCAAGACAGGATACCATTCGGAGACGTCTCCATTCATCTGACCGATGCATAACTACCCAATAGGGTTGTCATTAATGATGTAGTTTCTTATAAGACACACTTAGCAATATATACTTTTGTTAATTTAGAAGGAAAATTATAGCCTTTAATTGCGACCTCATATTTTATCATTGTTATTTTTATTGCAAAAAGTTTTTTTGTAATATTTGATGTTTAATTTAACAAGACGTCGAGTTCTATATATTTATAATAGAGGAAAATGTACAAACATAGTATATTTTTGTGTAAGCATATTAAGTGTGCTTCGGCGGGCACGTTAAGCCGTCGGCCCCGGCTACAATCTGAGGATGGTAGTACCCACCGATCGGCATTGGGCCCGCATGGTGGATTACGGCCCAAACTTCCCATAGCCATGCTGTGGGATGGCCTGTCCATGCAGAGGAACATTATAGACTGATGATGATGAGTTCAAGTGGGGAAAGTACAACCAATGAAGATAATAATAAAATAATAAATATCTGCTGTCCCAAACTAAGCATTTAGCCTGTGATATGGGTACTAAACAACAGATTAACATCCTTATATATATATTTTTGTAAATACATACATAATATACATAGAAAACAACCAGACCAATACAAACAGGCATGCACACATGATGTAAGAGCGGACATCTCAAACATTACACCAAATGGGCCGTCAACTGATATGCAGAGCATAGCATGTTAGAATGGGACAGATAGCTTCTTTGACCCACATACATTGTACCTATATTTCGCCCAGTAAGATTGCAATTTTTGTTTAGATTACCTGCACTATGTTTTACATATAATTTAAGTGTTTCCTATTTGTCAATGAAAATGTATGTTTATGTTAAGTGTCTTTTTATATATTTATGACTATAACAAGTATGACGATTCTGGTGTACGTCAAAATTCGAATGAGTTTATGTTTACACCTAACTGTTTGTTTATTGTGACTGTATTTGTATCTTATATGAATAAATTAAAATAAAACGCACTTAATCGTTTCCTACATATATTTAGACAACCCTATCATAAAAGTGGGTCAGACTTACTGTCGCAGTTAACCTTGGGTTGTAGCCTCAATGAACAAGACACTCTAATTCGGTATTCTCCACCATTCGCAATAAAATACCAAACCTTATTTTCATAAAAGTGCACTTTATTTTACATGTCGTTTCATTGATCACTTTTGTTTATTTGCAATATTGTATTTTTAAATACACTGAAACCAATAAATATTAGGTCAATTGATGATAGTGAGCAATGACGTCACGTTTCAATAATCTCATACAAAATATATGGAAACGTTCCTTTTTTAACAGTTCATAAAAAGTGCGTCAACGATTAGTGGTGTCAAATACCCAATTATATTAGTACGTGACAAGTACATGAGATTGCTTTTTATTGTGACAGATAATAAAATAAAACCGTAGATAGGAATTATTTTGTAGGAATCTAACTAGAATTTAGGCTTGTTTTTTTTATATAACATAGGGAGGCAAACGAGCATGCGGCTCACTTGATGGAAAGTGTCACCGCCGCCCATGGACATTTGCAACAGCTGAGGTCACAGGAATGCGTTGCCGGCCCTTTATATAAGAATACGCTCTCTTTTTGAAGGACGCCAGGTCATATCGTTCCGGAAACGTTTCCTATGGTTACTGATTTTACAAATTAATCGTATTATATTATCGAACTGGGGAAGACCCAAGTATCGAGATGGTGTGGGTGAAATCTGGAATTCTGCCTTACAGACGTTTACAGAGAAAATGATTAAGAAACAATTTATTTAACAAATATATACTCGTAGATCGAATTCTACGCTCGTCAAAACCCAATGATAATTTACAACTGCAAACTAAAGCTCTAAAAGCATACATATTTAATAACAGTTGCAACAAATGAACACAAAATAATTTCAATAAGTCATGCTACTCGTGATTAAGTAACAGAACACTTTCATGTAAGCCTGAAGAATTTGTGAAGAAAACTGGATTCATAGGCAGTTTTTTCAGCATTCCAAATCATTAGAGCGCATCGAACGACGCATGGGCGAATGTGTGCGAAATATTCGAGTTTTCACACGAGATCTTACTTAAGGACTGACACAATAGATGTATAGGTCGCAATGACTTAGTCTCTAGAAGACTGCAAAGCCAACAAGGGTCTGTTATAACATATTAACATATTCACTGACATTCACACAGCACCATTTAGCCCCAAATACATATTTATACATAGAAAACACCCAGACCAATACAAACAGACATGTTCATGCACACAAATGTTTGTACTGTCCGGGGATCGAACCCGGAACCCTTGGCGTAATAGCCGACGTCTCAACCATTACACCAAACGGCTCGTCATAAGAAGTCTTATGTTATCCTAGTGTCTTGTGTGAGTGTTGGCAGAAGGAAGTTAGCAATACTCGTAGCTTAATTATTTAGAAGGCAAGACTTTTGTTCAGTTACAAACATCATCAAATGATATTACGTAACAGTAACACAAAATAACACCGAAATGCCACGATTACTGTAGGTAATTATATATTTGGCAACCCTATTACCAACTTCTCGTACTTTGTAGCTTGCAAATTGTTGATTAACATGACTAAAATGAATAATGCATTGCTATTAAGAAACAGTGTCCAGTTTCAAACAATGAGAGAACAATTCTTAACAATGCACTTTTGTTTGAAATTTCCAGAAAGAATGCAAAGCGTACTCTGGAGCTGTGGTGGAGCGGGCTGCCCCCGTCGATACGCGGCAAGGTGTGGCAGCTCGCCATAGAGAACAAACTCCAAATCACTCACGAGCAGTACCAAGAGTTTGTAGCGCGCGCAAAACAGAAACTGCACGAGGCGCAGATGAGGCGAAAACGGCTCAAAGTCAACAAACAAGAGACGTGCACCTGCAAAAGTGAGCCGAGCGAAAAGCAACCTAGCGCAGACGAGAAACTGTCGAAATTCGACGACCTGCTGTCGAAGAACGAACACAAACCGGACGATGAGAAACCCCGGTTAAGCATACCGAGGAATCTGAGCGAGCAGAACTTGAAGTCGCACAGTACGCCAGAGCCCAAGAAGTGCTGTTCGAAATCGAACCCTAATCTGCTAGATTATAGCGACGAGTGTTCGATGGAGTTGATACAGCTGGATATAGCTAGGACTTTTCCCCACCTGTGTATATTCCAGCCGGGCGGGCCGTATTTTGACGTGTTACATCAACTTCTCGCGGCGTATGTGTGCTACAGACCGGATATTGGATATGTACAGGTTAGTATTACTGGTTATTTAGAGCGTTGAAAAATAAATAAATAATATCCACAGACATTCACACAGCGCCATCAAGCAAACTAAACATAATGAATACTAAACAACGGATAAAGCACACTAATGTTTGTAGGTACTGCCCGGGGATCGAATTCGGAGCCCTTGGTGTATGAGCCGACGTCTCAACCATTACACCAGTTGGGTCGTTATTAATTTAAATTTGTTGCAGGGCATGTCGTTCATCGCGGCGGTGCTGATTCTGAACATGGAGGCCCCGCAGGCGTTTGTATGCTTCGCCAACATGCTCGACGGACCAGTATTACGCGCCGCCTTTACCAGGGACGGTGCTGCTATGCAGGTAATTATTAATATCCATACTATATACTACCGTTTCTGTTGTTTATTTATTTATTTATGTCATAAAGTGAACAGGATAGTCCGGACGCTCACCTGATGGTCAGTGATACGCCTGACCATGACAGAGCGGCGTTAAAAGAGACCAATAACTTAAAGACTTATTATTCTCCATCTATGCCGCACTGTACCAGAGACAACAGATGTTAGGTCTCTTATACGCGTTAATTTCACTAGCTACAGTGCTCTCATCCCGAAACACAAAAGTGCATGCACTCTTATTTCACGGGGGACGATATCTGGCGCTGCGGACTACCGCAAAGAGATTCAAAGGTTGTGTGTGAAGTCGTCCAATGCGCACTGGGCCCGCGTGGACGTCTAAGGCCTAATCACCCTATACGGGTAGGCTCGTGCCCCTCGGTGGGGACGTTTAATGAGCTGATAATGATCCCTTTTGTGTGCCAGCGTCTATGGGTGGCGTACGACGTGCTGTTGTCCGTCGGGTACCAGCCTGGCGCGGCGGCTGGCGCCCGAGCTGTACCTGCTGGCTGAGCTGTACACAGCTTCGCTAAGGCGATGCCGCTCGACGCCGCCTGCCGCGTCTGGGACCTCTTCCTCAGAGATGGAGACACCTTCCTCTTCAACACAGCTCTAGGTCAGTACTTATATACTCTTTTTGGGGTTCCGTAGCCAAATGGCAAAGAACGGAACCCTTATTGATTCGTCAAATCTGTCTGTGTGTGCGTATGTTACATTCTTTTTATCAGAAACTTTATAGTTTCTGATAAGCACTACACTATTCAAACTTTGCAAGTATATGTATTCTGTGAACCGCTGTAAGACTATGACAATAAACTTGGAAAAAAAATATGTTGGGGTCCCCATTGAGCGTCGATGGCTCAATGGTGTGTCGCCCTCGTACCGGAAGGGCTGAGGTTCAAATCCTGCAATGTGTTTTCGAATTTTCCAAAAATATATGTACGTTATCCGACGCTCTTACGGTGAAGGAAAACATCGTGAGGAAACCTGCGCACTTCTGCGCCTTCGAAAAGATTCAAAAGTTGTGCGTGAAGTCGTCCAACCTGCACTGGGCCCGCGTGGACGATTAAGGCCTAATCACCCTATACGGGTAGGCTGGTGCCTCTCGTCGGGGACGTTAAATGAGCTGATGATGATCCACTGACATTCACACAGCGCCCTCTAGCCACAAGTTTAGCGTGAAGCCTGTATAATGAGTACTAAACAACGGATAAACATACTTATATAAATTTTTTTGTGAATACATTTTATATATAGAAAACACCCAGACCATTACGAACAGACCTCCCCGATTTCTATCGCGAATTGTCGCATACTTTAACTACCACATTCGCCTTCTAGCATTCCCCTTTAATTCATGACTTGACAAAAATACAAAATACTCCAGTTTACTTATAAAAAAAAGAAACAAGCTAGCTAGCTATTAAATTAATCAATGCGTTCAGAAAGGCAATTCAAGTTATTTTGAGTAATAAAATGCAATAATACTGTTTTTCATTATTTTTATTTTTATTATGTATTAAAAAAACAACCTGGCGCAGAATCAAACAGAATGTTGTGTCATAGATAAACATAGGTATCATTAAATAGGATATCCGTCTGGCGGTAGGATATTAGTCTGGCTCCTAACTTGATTACAAATGTACCTTTACAATACTATTGTATTGAATTGAAGAGCGTCGATGGCTCAATGGTGTGGACTGTGTGGACCTTCCTACTGAAAGGGCTGTGGTTGAAATCACAACACGTACCAATGTGTTTTCAAATTTTCGAAAATATATGTACGTTATCCGACGCTCTTACTTAGGAAACCTTCATGCACGCCTGGGAAGAAATTCAAATGTTGTGCGTGAAGTCGTCCAATCCGCACTGGGCCCGCGTGGACGACTAAGGCCTAATCACCCTAGACGGGTAGGCTCGTGCCCCTCGGTGGGGACGTTTAATGAGCTGATGATAAATACTATTGATTGTTATCTGTTTTTGTCAAACAAATAAAACGAATCCACATCTCTTCCAGGCATCCTCCACCTATACCAAGACGAGCTGAAAGACATGGACTTCATATCGGCCGCGCAATTCCTCACCAAGCTGCCGGAGGACTTGGACCCCGAGGCGTTATTCCGCAGTATAGCAGCTGTGTCTATGAGCTGTGATGGTCAGACCTTCGAGCAGTTAGCGTCTACAGCACCGCCTTACAGTCTCGATGACGATGGACAGTTATGATGGTCGACGATGGATAATCAAGATGGCTGATGAACTGTAATGGCGGCGAATGGTTAGTCAGGATGGTTCACGCGCTCACCTAACATTAATTGACATCGCCGCCCATGTGTTTACTAGGTATTTAATTTAGTCGTCGAGGTAGGTACCAGCGCAGAGTTTCATCGTAGCTAAAAAATTAACGGGTATTAAAGACCTAACACCTGTTTTCTCGGGTGACGGGCGCAGTGCGGTGTTGATAGAGAATAATAACTGTCTATCAGTTGTTGGTCAATGCCGCTATGTCATAGTCAGGCGTATCACTTACCATCAGGGATTGTACTGTCCTGTACACTTTGTAATATAAATAAATGTATGTATATTTGCAATACCTGAGATCATATAATTCGATCTTTTTTTAAGAAAGTCAGGTTGTTTCGCATAAGTATACGTATTTCATTTCTGACAACGGTCAGCCAGAACGGTTAACGATGCTTGTCTTAATTGCTGATGATAATCGTATATCTTAATTGCTTATAACGAAAGGCATGATGGTAAATGGCGGGCAGCCATAATGGCTGAAAATTGTAAGTCATAATTGCTGAAAACTGTTAATCGCAATAACCACCAATATGCAGTTACAATCGCCGACTGTGATGAATCATGATGACCACCTATGTTATGTACATAGGTGGTCATCATATGTAATAGCCAAAGTCCACCTGGGTCATCCTATTAAAGACAGTCATTCATGATGGCCGCCGTTGGCCATAGTTTTTAAATCAATGTCATGATGGCATGATAATTGGCGTTGTCTGTCATTATGACATTTATATAACAAGCCCCACCAGAAGTTGCCATTACTCTTCTAGTAAGTTGTGCTGGATATTTTTCAAAAGGTTAGCAACACAAATGTCATCGGATTTTTGGTAAGTAGGAAGTTAAAATGGCGAATTTAGAGTCCAAACACGATAATTTGGGATGTAGGATATTTTTTTATTTGAAATAAAATGCAAACGACCCTATAAGATATAACGAATATAATGTTTTTCTATATAGGATAAATGTTTTACGCGAACGAAAATTTAGTAAATAAATTCTATACGACTGTGCAAATGATATTTTATATACGAATTCGTTTTCATATATTATAACGTCTCTCGTGTGTATGAAATACATATCATATTATATAAATGTATGTGAAATATAATGGTTATGTATATAATAAATCTCTGCGTACCTGTTTTATTAATAAGTAATTGGAATAAAATAATTTAAGTAATTAAGTTTATATGTAACGCGTTCTTGTTATATACTCGTAATACATTGATAAATTGTTATGTAAATAAATTAAGCTCACGTTTTTCACTATAAGAAACAAAAATTAGTAAGTGTCTGAAAACGAACTTGTTTAAAAGATAAGTAAGGTGATGTTAAATGTAGTTGGAGAATCAATGTGTGTATGGAAGTCATCAAATTATTAAAAAAAACCTTTTACTAGTACCTATAGATAATATTATATGGGTTTTAAAAATGTTTGTAAATATAAACGCAAACGATAACTTCTGTCCCGTACTTTTGCCGAGTTCATTGTTAACTACAGAACTGTTTTTATTATCAAAATCTATTGTTATAGCAAAAAGCTAAAGAGATCGCATCGTGTAGATATCTATATACATGTCGGTTTCTGGTTCTCCTTTTATAAGACGAGGTTCTTACTGTTGTACATAAATACATTATTCAGTACTGTATACATAACATAAACTATATGTATACCGAGCTGTATATAATATGAATAAGGTCAATTCTACAAATTGTCTAATATAATTAAATTAAATTAGTATAATGTGACGGAATCATCGAGTAGTACGACCGGCCTAATAATTAATGAAATGAAGTTTTATCGAAAACTTGTATAACTTTAATTTAATATAAATTAGCATCTAAAAAGTTACACGGTTTGTAATCTCTACAGGATATTAAAAATTATTTAAGTATGCATCTTGTATAGTTAGTAATAGTTTAAAATAATATGTAAGCAATGAATCATGTTAAAAAAGTAAATTAATACGGTTGTTTCTTTATGAAAGCAATCGTACGATTTTCTGGTAGTATATGATACCATAGTTGTAGGTAGTTTCATAAAAATGGTTTAGGTGTAGGGCGCGATATATACGACCAAAGCTAATGTAGTTCCATTAGTCGTTTACATGTTTCAAAGGCGGTAGAAAATTTTGAAATAACTTAAACACCGACTTTTTTTGCTTTTACTTTTTTGCCAACTGTATACGTTGATACGTTCTAAATATTAGATAAACATGCAAAAAATAAAAAAAAGATGTCTTATTTTGGACCGTAACCGAAATTAAATTGCAAATAGACTTCGATCTGCTCAAATGATCCAGGATAAGAATATGTATATATTTCATGCGTTTATGTGATAATAAATTCCCAGTTTGTATATATCCGATCAAATGTTGTATACATAAATCCATGTCCAAAAACCATCTCAAGTAAAACTACCAAATCAAAAGTGTGGAACATTTTTAGATAGTGTTGTTGTGCACTATTTATATGTCATCATCATCATCAGCTCATTAAACGTCCCCACCGAGGGGCACGAGCCTACCCGTATAGGGTGATTAGGCCTTAGTCGTCGACGCGGGCCCAGTGCGGATTGGACGACTTTAATAGGCCGTAAAAGTCAACTACCGTACACATAGCTTTCACTACGATAGTGTAGGTCTTGCTTAGATAACTGGATGCACAATCACAAAGAAACGTCAACCAAATAATGTCGGAGCGACACAACATATACGAATAGTCATTGTTATATAACACATAATTATTTATTTAAATTTTAACCTTAACGCGTCACTGAATGGGTACAAAATCAATAAATCACGAGCACACTACTATGTCATTGTAACAAGTGAAACTGTCATAATGACATGTATATACAGTTAAGCCGCGGACACTTTTTTTGAGTGAAATTATGCATCTAGTTAGTTCATTGTTTATCTAAGAGAATTTGTCATTATTTCCACGAGCGGGTTGAAGATAACAATACCTATAAAAAGATAGGTGTTATAAGAGGGCAGTGCTACCTGCGCCTCGATTCCACTAATTTAACCTGTAAATATGGTATTCCGGTACAACTTTAATGTAAATGGTAATTGTATGGTAGCATCATCATCAGCTCATTAAACGTCCCCACCGAGGGGCACGAGCCTACCCGTATAGGGTGATTAGGCCTTAGTCGTCCACGCGGGCCCAGTGCGAGTTGGATGACTTCACGCACAACCTTTGAATCTCTTCGCAGGCGTGCGCAGGTTTCCTTACGATGTTTTCCATCACCGTAAGAGCGTCGGATAACGTACATATAATTTCGAAAATTCGAAAACTCATTGGTACGGGCGGGATTTGAACCTTAGCCATCCCGATAGGAGGGTAACAGTCCACACCATTGAGCCACAGACGCTTTTAGTGTATAGTAGCAGGAATTGTCTAAACTAATTAATTAAAATTTACCATAAAACAAAACGAATGAGTGTAAAATTTTACTCTTGAGATCATAACGATTGTATAAACGAATTTCAATGTTATCGGAATTGGGGCTTTGTTCTCATGCTCAATCCTAAATTCCCTCTCTCGGTACCCGTGGGAAGTGTATCTGTTTTATAAGCTTTAAATTATTTATTAGTGTTTATCTTGCCACGCATTATGTGTAGTGATCTAGGGTTAATGTGTAAATATATTTAGTATGTTTTGGTAAAGTCACTTATTATTTCTACACCTAAAATGTTTAGAGATTTCTTATTTTGGATAATATTGTTATTTTAAAATTTGTTTAGAATATTGAAAATGAAAATTTATACAATTTACCTTTTTTTAAATAATAGTGTATAGGTAGAATTATATGAAAGTTATTCGGAAATTTTATTATATTGAGTTATTCATACTTTATAAAATCTCAAATATGACTATATGCCATTTAAATAATTGAATAATTCTTTCAGTTACTAACGATCATATGAAATTATTATTAATATAAATAAATATACTAACATATACATAGAAGCTTATGTGTCTGGGCTTATATATCTTTAATTGAAATGTCGTGCTATGGCAGCTTAATTAAAAACACCTTTCAATATTTATAATATTTATTTTGAGGGTTGCCAGTTTTTTGTAACATGTTCTCCGCTATAATTGTTGAACAAATTTTTGATATTATTAAATAGTTTTATAACTAGCCATTTTCTATTTTCTAGAAATAATTTAGCTCCAAATAAAAATTTACATATAAACTACATACTTTTTAAAGTTAAAAATAATTCGTAGTAATAATAACATTATTATTGTTATGAATGAATGCAGTTAATTAAAAAAGTTGTGATGTGGACTGATATTATTAATTATTAAAATGCCATCTCAAATAATGTAAGTTTCTCAATGTAAATAAATACGTCGTTTGCCACGAAATTTGGCCCCAATATTTGTAATTTAATTGTGAATTAAAATATGCTACAAATACATGATTTTTTATTTACATAAATTATTCTATTTAAGTCAATCAACTAGGCAATACTACTAGTCGCTGGCTACACAGCATGGGAGAATGGACGGTAACCCACTTTTAACCTTGAATATGTTTTGCCAGAGAATTTCGGTATTTCTAACCATTGCAACACAAGTCATAATGGCTGTTATATAGCAATGATATTCTGTATATATAATGGTAGATACGCCATCCGTGTCTCAAAAACGAACCACCAAGATGATACTGTTGTAGCTCTTTGTTTAGGTAAATGTACGCTCATTCGATATATGTATGTGTGCTGTCACTGCATTCAGAACACTTTTTCGAATGATTTTTGAGCATATCATGAATCTATACTTTTAGTAAGTAAGTAAACTAGAATCAAAGTACCTACGTATTAATTCGAGTTCGATTTTGTACACAAAAAGTGTTATTGTCTATAATGATTTCGCGGTAATTTTACTTTTTAACATACTAAATACACACGTATACATACATATACTAAAACACTCGTTTAACTACATAATTACAACGTCAGTGTTCCCAAAAAAGAGACCATATTGCACTAGCTTACTCGTGACGGAAGAATGACTTGTCACAATAACCAGTTACATCACTGCAGTTCTTAACCTTTACAGAAAAATCAAAGGCATCATTTTAATGGAGGAAGAAGTCGAGCAGATAAAAGTACCCGTACATGCAGACGGCAAATAAATTTACTCTTAAAAGCCCTACGAGTCTTCGGGTATCGCACAGTCCCTATTCGCGTAACCGGCATGCCGGGCCGCTTTTCTCCCCAAACATACGTTAGGCTACCAAGCCCCCCCCGCAACGCCCTAAGTCGAGGTTCGAGTCCCGTTCGGGGACGTCCTTAGGCTCGTTGTGTAAATTTTAAGGCTGAGAGCCATCTGCGCTCGCCACTTGCCCGGTGAAGCTGTAAAGGCCATCTGCGGCCAACAGCAGTAGTCAGTTCGGAAAAGACATGGACAATGACTGCGGGATTGGTTCACAAGTTCAAAGTCACTCAGCACGCAATGAAGAGATTAAAAACCACCACTAGTACTTACATTGAATTGGTTCCCATACCCCGAAGATATGGGAATTAAAGTGCTTACCATAGGGGGATGGTTTTACAATCCAGCAATTTTCAAATTGAACATCCATGATACCTACATTAGTAACATAAACTTAAGTCGATGTTAGATAGTTACAATATCGTCTACTAGTGGTCACAATTACCACCAGTTACTAAAACAGTATTTTTTTTACTGAAAGCGAATTTTGATGGAATTATAAAGACGGTTCATTATATTTGTATTAGTTAAGGACGTTTGAGAGATAATCTAAATTCAGCTAAAGGTTTACTATCGGTTAGACTGTCTTTACCGATGGTTGGTTTGTGGTGTTAGATGAAAGGGAATAGAGGCGAATCAAGACTACCTATACCTTGTATAAACGCGTGGGCAGTGGCGTGCACTTCATATATGCAATAAGCAGTGCACAACCTGTGCGTGCATACAACCCGGATAATCGCCAACGTATTAAATTATTCCACGTATTCGCC
>PQWD01003344.1:0-12363 GCA_019425675.1 Leucinodes orbonalis
TTATGTGTATATGATGTATTATATGTTATGTTGTGTATATATGTGTGTATATGTATGTTAATATATGTGTGTGTATGTAGCAGTATATTGTGTGCACACTGTCTACCTCTCACACTAATTATCCTTTTTTTAGGCCTGTTGGAAGAAATTTCATAATGAAATAAGCAGTGTCTTTGTACAATTTTTCCATGTACCTGTTTTTATGTATTACTGTGTGCATAAATGTAAATAATTAAATAATAATAAATTATAAGCCATAAAAAATAGTAAGAACACACACCTGCTTTATAATAGTTAAATAAGTGTTACTCTAACAAACACAACAGGTTTATTTGAAGCCTAGTTCAATTTCCTGAACAACATTAATTTTAGTTTAAAAGCTCCAAAGCTCATTAGAAACTACTGCACTGTGCTTGCAATATAATCGTTCTCACGGTTGCGGAGTGCCGTCGGCATAACTACATTTAAAACTGCACGGGACTGCACACACGGGATGTTTTAAGTGTCTACATCGATCTTTGTAACATTGTAGATACATATTTTATTTTTATGAAAAAATCTACTCGTCTACTTAAATGTTGGTTGCGAGAATCCTCGGTTTTCCTCATCAAATATATAGGAACAAAGGGTCTGACCATCGAGCCGGAGGGAGTTGCGTATCGCTTACAGGCGTAGCCTTCATTCCAGAATTCATCTGCTGAAGTGATTGGTCAAAAAAAACTGTCATTTTCCTCATCCATTCTCCACCAATGACTTTTAGTATGTCATCTGTCCATCAGACCGAAGAGAGTCGAACGCTTTGCTTTACAAGACCTGGTGAGTACAGCAGAACTAGTCTGCTTTGATAATTGGTTTCAAGCATCTTTCGTTGTTCCTTCCAATCTTCACGAGCGACTTTAAACATGTTATCTGGGAGCACGGCAGTGCCCCCGCCAAGTCGAGCGCGAAGCAAACACTGCCGTACCATCCTTTACAGGATCCATTTCGCCGCATTTTCAGGCCCCGATTTGAGAACCTTTGGATAATACCAGAGCGCTGAAATTTTTCGTCAATCTAGGTCATTTAGTTCCGACGTTAAGCGAAAGCAAAGTTTCGCATTTTCGACAGACACTCACTCATGATCATCAAAATAGAACTAGTACTTCCCATTAACTCAGAAAGCTGAAATTCGGTACAGAGTTAGGGTTTAATGGCTACATAAAGGGAAAACTATGAAAACTTCGAAAATCGAAGATCTGGAGTACCTGGTGACCCTGCTTAGATAACAAAATCATCAAAATAGAACTAGTACTTCCCATTAACTCACAGAGCTGAAATTTGGTACAGAGTCAGGGTTTAATGGTTACATAAAGGGAAAACTATAATAACTTGGATAATCGAAGATCTGGAGTACCTGGTGACCCTGCTTAGATAACAAAAGAGCCCAGCCAAACTATAAGAGATTGACATACCGCCTTTAAACAATATATATTTAACATGGTGGGCCGCTTCATCCGATGTCAAAAATCGGGGGCACGGTAGTGCCCCGCCAAGTCGAGCGCGCTAGACCAATACAAACAGATATGTTGGTGCACACAAATATTTGTAGGTACTGCCCGGGATCGAACCCGGAACCCTTGTGTAATAGCCGAGCGTTTCAACCATTACACCCAATGGGTCGTCTAATATTCCTTTCAAGTTTCTACAAAAGAAGTAAAATCCCAACCAAAAACATTCTGCTAGTAAAAATCTAGCCAAGTCTCGAGGAGCTGCTTGATTATCTCTAAAAATGATGAAATCAAGACAAAGACGTGCAAGTCAAGGTTCCTTACTTGCAATTAATTAATTATTATGGTTAATGTTGTGTGACTTGGCCGTTGCACATTCTTTATACGTTAGTGGCTTTATCAAGCCTACAATCGATGGGCTATTGATCACCGTTTTTCAAGTAGCAATTTGTTACCGTCAATGGGTAGCGGTTCTGGCGACAGATTGGTGCATATGGTGTCATGAAGCACCTAGTTTTTGTATCCTTGTGTACTCTTCAAGGCGGGCCAGTCACACAACATCAACCATAATATAATTAATTGCAGTAAGGAACCTTAGACTTGGCACGTCTTTGTTCTTGATTTCATTACTTTTAGAGATAATCAAGCAGCTCCATCGAGACTTGGCTAGATTTTTTACAGAATGTTTTTGGTGGATAGGTCTTTCGGGCCAAAGGAAGTTAAACCTGCACTCAAAAAGGTACGGTTTTCACAGATCTATTCTGCTGAATGATTAGTCGTCAAAGAATATCCCTTTTCCTCATCCAGCCTCTACCCGTCATATAAAAGCTTATGTTAGTGCTTATCGGCCTGAAAGTAGCATAATGTGTTAATTGCCAGAGAAACAGTGTTCAATCCAGAACACGTCTGCTCCCCAATTCATCATATATAGGTTATATATAAGTGGCCGCACCGGGAGGTCACAAGCGTACCCGTTAAAGTTGTATAGGCCTTAGTCGACCACGCGGGCCTAATTCAGATTGGCCGACTTTCACACTAAAACTTTGTAAATTTCTTCGTAGGCGTGCGTACAGTTTGCTCACATTTTTTCTTTCATCGTAAGAGCGTCGGATAACTGGACATTATGATTCGAAACTCGATGATGATGATTCGAAAAATAATTTCGAATGTGGAATTTGAACCTGTACCCTTCGTTTTTGAGGCACGGATGCCGTATCTACCTTAATAAATACAAAATATCATTGATGCTTACGAACGTAATATTCAGCAGAGAAGCGCTAACAGGGCTCTAATAACATAAAAAAGGGTTTTTCATCGGCTTAATATGACAGCAACCCATAAAACGTGTTCGAATTATCGGTCATAAGCATCGACAAAAATAGACACTGGATCGTTATCTGTTTTTGAAGAAATAACTTTAGTAGGTACCTTATTTTCCGCGGGAGGATCATTCTCGAAGACTGAAAATAATCGGCTTATGCTCAAAAAGCACCGTTTAATGAGGATTAGTTGTTAATTGGTTATTTTTATTTTGATGGATTTCATCCTTGTTTTTAAAACAAACAACCAATAATTGCGAATTTCTGTACTATTTCATTTTATCTTCTTATCATTATAAGCCTATAGAAGTCGTTAAGTACCTTATTACTTAAAAAGATTTTAAAGATTATAATAATTATTATTACTCAACATGGCTATGGTGAGATTGGACCATAAGCCAATGCGGGTTTGTGGTATACTTGAAGTAAATTCACTGAGCTTAGAAAACATTTATTGACTTTTGTTTTGTTTGAGTTTGGATTAATTTTTTAAAATCTATCTAAGAAATGACCAATAATTTGCTTGATTAATGTAATTGCAAACCGAAATTACAAGCTGCTACGCATTTTCGACGACCTATAACGGTTTAAGCTTTGGAACACCAAGTCCCAGGATCAATCCCTAGCAATACACAAACATTTGTGAACATATACATGTTTATATTGATTTGAGAGTTTCTATATATAATATGCTATATTTTTTATACATATTTCAAACTTTTTAATTAAAAATCATAGTTAAAAAAAACATTTTAGTATGTTCACACGTTGTTTAGTATCCATAGTATAAGTTCCATGCTGTGTGCATTATTTCTGCTGTATTTAATTTTAGGCGTGGATCTATAAAAATACGGACGAAGTCTCGCTAACGACATAAGTCTGTATAAATAAATAAATAAATATCTACTGACAATCACACAGCGCCATCTAGCCCCAAGTTAAGCGTTAAGCCTGTATTATGGGTACTAAACAACGGATGAACATACATATATACATTTTTTTTGTAAATACATACATATTATACATAGAAAACACCCAGACCATTACAAACAGACATGTTCATGCACACAAATGTTTGTATTGCCCAGGGATCGAACCCGGAACCCTTGGTGTTGCGGCCGACCTCTCAACCGCAACACCAAATAGGTCGTCAAGTGTATGAAAGGAAGACCACAAGATATGAAGATATGGCACGCATGGCCTGTTACAGACTTAGGAGTCAATTTGTGTGATTACGGATTATGGCGAGACAATGACGATGGTGCAACAAGTGAACTATAAGTGGGCAAGCAGTGTTGTCGAACTATCGATAGTTGGACTAAATTACACCAAATATCGATACTACCGAAAGTGGCAATACTATTGATAAAAATTGATTATCGTTAGTGAAAAATTATCGATAATGTAAATCTGTCGATAGTATCGAAGATGGTGTAATTTACAAATACGATACTATCGATCCTTATCAATAGTTATGTCTATATTAAGCTACGAAACTATCGATAGTATTGCAGAGTACTAATACTATTACGCCAAACTAAGTTATCGATAGTATCGATAAGCCGATCGATATTATTGCTTTTGCCCAACTATCGATAGACTATGGGGCAAGACCTTATACTATCTATAACAGTCCAACCGTCAAGTGAGCGCTTCGAAGTGTAAAACTCTGCAAAGAGATGCCTTTGCCACGCCATAGCTTTTGACGTCAACTGCACTTCTTATATAGTTCACGTCAATATAAACTCGGGCGCGACATGCTTTTTGCGTCTAAAATGTGGGTAACAGAGAAATTTTAACTTTTTCAAGCATTATTTTTGTTATTATGAATATAGACTTTTACACTGTTTAGCAATATAGTGAAATGTACGCAAAATAGAAAAATATCTATGTGTGCTGCCACTGCATTCGGAATACATTTTGCGGTTGTTTTATGAGCATACTACGTATCTGTAGTAATCTATAGAGTTGATCTCATTTAATGGTAGTCATGATTGAGAATTAGTTTGTAAGTACGCTCTACCTATTATGTGTGTGACAATCGAACTTAATGAAAGAAAGAAAGAAAAGAAAGAAAGAAAAAATCTTTATTCAAATAAATCTGTTACAGATACTTTTGAATCGTCAATTGTATTATTATAATATTTTTTGTGGCTCTACCACCGATACTACTAATACTTTGGGAACCTGTTAAGTTTAATAATATCTTACCTAACTACCCAACGAAAACACCATCTCAGCAATAAAATCGAATAAACTGTGATTGCTGAGTTTGTCACTTTCCTATACAAGCCAGCAATGCTGAAAAATTTGTCCTGTACTGTCAATGATATCGTATGAGTCGTTCCGCTACGTGTTTTATGAGCTGGTGGAAATTTTATAGCTGAAAATTCAAAGCTTTATGATAGTCGACGCGGTGTACAGGATGCTTGATAGGTTATAAGAAAACTGTCTAGTTCCTTTATAGCGACGTTTATAACGTTATATTGCCATGTCCGTTTCCTGAAGCTAGATTTTACTGTAAGAATTACTTTCCTTAATAAAAAATTACGAAAAATTATCTGTAAAAGATTTATTTGAATAAATATAGAATCGCAAGTATAGTGAGTTATGGTCCAATTAGCGTTTAGCTATGATGTGTGGTTAGGCTGGAATAGGACGATATACGCATATTTTCAAGCAAAACTACATAGTATCCACTAATTGACTTGACAGATAAAGCATGAAACTAAAAGAAAAAGTACTCAATACCGCAATATCAAGACATAAAATCGGTTGGCTGGCCGTAAAACGATTTTACACTAGACGTGGGGCAATCTTCAACATCAATTACATGCATATGGTATATCAAAGGAGCACGAAATGCAAACTGCATGCGAGTAGGGCGATGTTGTAAATTGCCTTTGCCAGCTGGAATAACTGGCACATGGCCTTCGGGTTTGATTTAGAAATGAGTACAAATACTGACCTTTGCTACGTTAGTTACGTCATTTCCTGACGTTAACGATTCCGCAATGCCTAAATAGAAAAGTCTTTGAGCAATGCGTCCTACCCGTGCTAACATACGCAGCTGAGACATGGACACTGACTGCGGGATTGGTACACAAGATCAAAGACCGACGACTTGCAAAAGGTCGCTGGTGGAGGTTGGATAAAAAAACGGAGGACCGCGATATCTGGCGCAAAATGGGGGAGACTATGTCCAGCAGTAGACCGCGATAGGTTGAATTGAGAGAATGAGACTGACCTTTGTTTTTCTTTATAAAAAAGTTTAGATATCACATAACACTGTTTTTATGTCATAGGCAGGAAACACACAAACGCTTTGGTACTTCGTTTCTAATACGCACCGCAAAGGAATGGAACTATTTGCCTCCTTGTATGCCTCGCCGAGAATATATCCTGGAAGTCTTGACTACCGACTCGTAGACACATCAGATTGTCACACCAGTGTGACTAAATACCTCTCTCTCTCTTCAACCTATTGCAGTCCACTGCTGGACATAAGTCTCCCCTATTTTGCGCCAGACATCCCGGTCCTCCGTCTTTCTCATCCAGCTTCCACCAGCGACCTTTCGCAAGTCGTCGGTCCATCGGGCCGGAGGGCGTCCTACGCTACGCTTGCCAACGCGCTCCACTCCAGAACTCGTCTGCTCCAACGGCCATCGGTTCTGCGACATACGTGACCAGCCCACTGCCACTTCAACTTGCTGATCCGGCGGGCTACGTCGGTAACTTTAGTTCTCTTAGGAATTAAATCATTTCTAATCTTATCCCTAAGAGAGACTCCAAGCATAGCTCGCTCCATTGCGCGTTGAGTGTCTTTAAACTTGTGAACCAATCCCGCAGTCAGTGTCTATGTCTCAGCTGCGTATGTTAGTACGGGTAGGACGCATTGCTCAAAGACTTTCGTCTATAAGCGTTGCGGAATAGTTGACGTTAAGACATGACGTAGCTTGCCGAATGCCGCCCAGCCCAACTGACTAAATACCTACCAACCTTTATATATACAGAAAATCATTGGTAAAATCATTAAATCTTAAAAGGGAGCTTCTTTCATAGGTTGGAATCTAATTGGTAGAAGAAAACAATAGTTGTATATATATCACACATAATTTAATAAAAAAATGTAACAGCTTAAAAAAATAACAAACTTCATAACCAACATAATAAGGTAGTTATTTATTTTCAATACAATAATAAATGGAGAAAACATTTGTCATAAATTTTATTCCACATTGTGTAATAATGACACATTACACCGATTATCGTGTATCAAAGTCATATTCTTAATTTATTTTGCACAAATAATTAGTGATTGCAAAAATAAGCAAAAAATCATGAAAAAAGTATTTTATTTTTAAACACAACGTATACAGAATCCAATGTTGATCTTAGTTAGGTTCATATAAAAATTAATTTAACAACTATGCAGAACCAAATTAACATTTGTGTGTATATTTGCTTAAGTACTGGTTATTTTATTGTTATAAAGACACAAACAACCAAACACATTAACCATAAAAAAGTATTTTCACTACAATAACACCAAATATTCCAATCTACCAATAACTTTATATACAACCTTTACTGATGAGATAGAAAATGAAACGTAAATCTTCTTGTACAAGAATAATACAATGAGTATAAAAACCACCAAAAAAAATCTAGTACAAACATTAACAGAATTATATAGCGCAGAATTCGCATAACACAAAGGCATATACGCAAAGTAAACAGACGAAACAACGCCTCATTATCCATAAGAGCCTTCACTAATTGTGTTCGCATTACAACATTACAATAAAATGGGTAAAAGCGTACAAATACGGTGCGCGGTCAGCCGCCGCTTCGTCTTCCAAGCCGAGCCACTAATCAACATACGACGCTCTTGCCGCAACAAATAAGGGCTTTGGATCAAACGTTGCGAGGTGCAAGCTTCGAAAGCGTTCACAAAATAACTTTACGACATTGATACTAGTGTCTTACGGTGAATTTTGCATATCCAGATGTTTTAAGAAAGGTTCTTTTCGCATTGTTATTTTCTTCATATATAGTACAATGAATTGAATTAGCTGAGGATGTGTTCACATTTTTACTAACCGGTTTAAGCCGGATTGTTAGATAATTATGACATTAGACTATAATAATTGGCAATGTACACGTACATTATTAAGATGAAAACAGCGTAGATATAATGCAGCATCTAGTACACCTATTACGAGATTTTTTTTTTTTGTAGACGAACATTTAATTGACATTTGGAATACTGTTTATGACCCAAGAGTGATGATTATTTTTGATCAGTTGAAAGATTTGAAATCGAAAAAAAGCGTGTAACTAGAAACTCTTTCTAGTATTTCACTAAAAAAAAAAAAATTTAATACAAGTAGATTTCCGCCTTGAATTATAAAAAATCTGAAAAACTCAAACATTTCATTCCCATGTAATATAATATCATTAAATCCTTTTTTTAATAACTACGTGCAAAGCACATTTATTCAGTCACGTTTATAATATCAATAGTTTATAACAAACAATAATGGTAACACTACAATTATCTAAAATCCACGCTTATTTTCCATGATTATTTAACAGATATAACTACAAATAAATTTAACTTCTTGCGAGTTGATTTCTAAATAACATTTTACAAGTATTAACTGTTTTGACTTTTATATTCAATCTCTTGTTCATGTAAACCATGCTCATTAAAAAAAGAAAAATTTAATAATATTATGCCAGTTTACCAAAAAAATCATATTATGCGTTATTCAAGGGAACAGTTAGTGAGTAGAAGTTTGTTTAAGTTTCATGATTAACGCATGATATGCCTCTTTTTATTTAGACAGTTTCAATCACACATTCAACATATGTTACTGACGAACAATGCCAATATAATAATTTTAGAAATATGGTACAAAACAAGTTTAATATGTATGTATCGTAATCCAAGCCTAATACTGTTATGTAAATCAACTCGCAACCTGTCAACAAATATTAAAATTTCTAGAAATTTCATCATCAATTCTAATTAAGCACACACGATTCGTAAGTGGGTATCATATATTTGATGTTGATGAAGGCGTCCGGCCCGCCGTACCTTTCCAGGATCTGCAACGTATCCTCGATCAGATCTGCCATGTTTTCACCCCTTGTCGTCGTGTGGTCTATCCCCGAGCCGATGTTCCCTGTTGATTTGATAATGTATCATTATTTAGTGAATAAGTTTATGTAATACTAACAAATGTGGACTTTGTCTGAAATTAATGTACAATTATTATTTATGTTTCTATAATCAATTAGGTATTGAAGCCCCGTATTCTAGAACGAGACAACGTTAAACTATCTAACTCTTTTCAAGTGAAGATCAACTCTTGAACTCAACCATTAACCAGGAATCGTGTTGCCAACACTAAGATTACTGTTCGATTATTAATAATCTCAATTTGATCAAGACCAACTAACGGAATACCAAGAAGCACAAACCATACAATTACTCATAATAACTACTACATGTGTTAATTTGGCACTCAATCTAAATTTTGAACACGAACGTTTTTCAAAGGCCAACTTTTCTCAACAAGATTTTGATGATTGTAAAATTCTGTAAATGTAGAATCATATCATTTGTCATTTCTGATAAATCCATGAAAGAAATAGCATTTTACAAAAACTTCTTCAATGTGTCACTCCAGTCTCAATAAAGATCTCATAAAAAGGTGACGCCAAGCCCCAAGTATAGATATCACATAAACCATTTCAATATTCCGCGGCAAGTGACGTCGCAGCGCCGAGAGCCGCAACCAGACCCCCATTTGTCCCGGCTGATTGATCATGCAAATAATTGACACGCGAATCCGAGCCACCGGTGACTTTGTTACAGTGCGACACGCGCTACAGCATCCCACCAAAGGATTAATTGTGTAACACAACACGACGGCAACTGTGTTGTAAAATCAATTGGTTTAATTGTGATTGTACTTAGTGAAACTTAACAATAATAGAATGGTATGATAGCCTCATACAAGTATGGAATATAGTCGCACAGAAAAATCCGATGTTTTAGTAAAAGTACGTATATACATCATCATCCGCCCACTAAACATTGAGGGGCACGAACCTACCCGTAGAGGGTGTATAGGCCTTAGTCGTCCACGCGGGTCCAGTGCGAATTGGCTGACATCACGCACAACCTTTGAATCTCTTCGCAGGCTTGCGCAGGTTTCCTCACGATGTTTTCCTTCACCGTAAGAGCGTCGGATAACGTACATAGTAGTTCAGTGCGTTAGAACAAAAATAAATTGCGTATCAAAAACACAAATACCCACTATTAGAATCAGCAGAATGTAGTCATGAAATTATCCAAAAATAAATAAAAGCACTAAAATAAATGTATAATCAAAACTAAAAAGTATGATAAAAACTAGACATTAAATGATACTATTATATAGTTATTTGCAAAATTCCAAAATGGGTTTGTCATAAAGTACATCCAATCTCAAGGAACAGCGCCGTCCAAACGTTAGTTAACGTTTTACAAGCTATTAAATTCACTGAATTATACTTAAACGAAATAGGCAATCCCGTCAAACATTATCTTGTTAATAGACTTGTCAACGCAGATTAATTATGTGTACAACACCCCGCGTTACACGACGCGCCACACTCGGAATGTTGCGTGGATATTTCGCGAGCCGACCGCTAAAGTCAGCCGTCCACCGACAGCTAAACTTAGTGCAATTTAAGCTAAGCTAAACTGGGAAAAAAATACGTCCAGAAAATCTAAAACAACTAGTGGCTTCCAGTTTGTGCTAGTAGATCGAGTTCATTGGACATGATGGGAGGAGAGGTGAGATATAAGAGTTCAGAGGAGGATTATCATAATAGGAAAATTAGGTTTATATTTGCTCCACAGGAGCCAGAGGGGCTGAGACAAGGGAGTCAGCGCTTATTTAGCTCACGTAGTAATAGATCAGATATACATACGCTGAGCTATTTTACGTAGCTTAGTTTGCATAGAATGCCATGGACGCACATGTATCAAAAACTGGCTCAACTATGGGAGCTAAGCTAAACTTAGTTTAGTTAGCGGTGGACGATCAGCTTTACAGGCGACACGCGCTGGAGTGATGACAGTGGCGGCCATGTTTGTTTATTAACCTAACCGCTTTAGGCGTGTTTAGAAAATAATATTAAGCCACTGGAAGATTCGTCTTTGATGTTCATGGCATTCCTTTTAGGTGTTTAGCTTAGTCGTCTCTGTCAGATCTTTTTTTTTATTTTTCAGATTTGATTTTCTTAGTCCCAAATACTTATTTACACTACAATATTATGAATTAGGCTTATATACTTTTAATTGTTGGAATTGGTATCAAAACTATTATTGACATATATTTTTACTTAAACCACCGGATAGACAATGATATTTATTCGAATTAATTTCACCTATTTCGTCAAAGCACACCATTTTAAATATTGACAAGGGAAAACTTACGATTCCTGTCCTTGAACAAGTTCAGTGTTGGAAGTATTTGCCTATAGTAAGGCACCAGAGCTTCTCCGACACGATCGCAGCCGGTAACAATCATCTGGATGCACTTAAGAGCGTGACATATGACTCGCGGACTCTTTGTTCCTAATGCATCTGAAACAATACCATTCTGTTACTGGGGTTTCAATTACATAGGCAAGTAATAAGTATTCGTTTGGAGCACGGAAATTTTGAACTATTGTTTTTTGCAGAATTATGCGTCTACGTAAAAATTAGACCAAAGATCTGCATTCTGTTTTCATCATCATTTCACAAATACAACCGAGTAGTCCCACGATGACTCTTATTAACAATTTGTTTCGGATCATTATCATTAATTTTGTTACAGTCCGATTAAGTAAGCCTGAGTTTCAATAGGCTAGGACCTATTAAGGATGTCAATATCTCAATATTCGATTCAAGTTTTAGGTTCGTAAAATGATGTATACTTTTGTCTTTTTGGCGTAAAACGTCTAATACAAAATGTATTTGGCAATATGTTTCGGACCTTTATTTGTCACACTACTTCAGTCTGATTGAGGTTAGCCTGAGTTCCATAAGGCCAGATATGATGAAAATATTCGATTCAACCTTTGGATTCTTAAAATTCTGTATACGGTTATCTTTGTGGCGTAAAACATCAAATACAAATACGTACTCCATGAAATTTAATTAGCCCCTTACATCGTTTATTACTTTTCTTCTTGCTTTAGGGCCAAAATCAACACCCGAAGATATTGACCCAAGAATCAGAGATGTTCGTAGCTCATCGTAGCGTCTCAAAAAATGTGGAAACGTTTAGCTGTAATCCAATATGCCGCTTGGTTTAAACAATAATCTCGGCAACGCTGTGGATTTCATTATTTTTGACGTGGCCCGAAGCCCAATTCAATCTAAATAGATAGGATCGAGTTGCAGAAGTCTGATTGTGAGAGATCCGGTGGCCGAGGGTCGTAAATCAACAGCGGAATATTACGATTTCTGAGAAAGCCATCAAAGGACCACTTCAAAGACTTTGTGAGTT
>PQWD01003345.1:0-41058 GCA_019425675.1 Leucinodes orbonalis
TATAGAAGTGTATTTAGAAGAGAGTACACTACTTATTGGTTTATATCAAATTTTGTTATAAGTTTTTAAATTTTTTTTTTGCGATAATTCAGTATTAATAAATTTATATTATATTATATTAGTGGAGGAACCTGTCTGCTGTACCTATTTATGAATGTAATAATAGAGTAAATAAAATAAATTTACTATCTTAGTAAGGCACATTAAACTAGGAATAATTGTTTTCCGTTGTTTTGGATATGAAATAGTTTTTGTTATTTCCAAATAAATATGATGAATTTTATCTGGTAATTGTATTCCCGAATAAGTTTTTTCGGTTAATTGAATATCAAGTACTGTTTTTAAAAAATAACATTCAATGTATTTTTTTTCTTAAATCACGGGGGAGGTGTAGTGTGTATAGCCAACCTCCCTCACACATAGACATATACAGAGTGCCACTCAATATACGTGTTTCATTCCGTCTCCCATATACTCAGAGTGCACTCAATACGTGTTTTCATTCCGTCTCCCGGTTCCCACATTGCAAAATTGACAAGTTTCATAGAAACTTTCATCTCCTATTTTATCCCGTAAGGACAGTAATGAAAATTCTTTCTTACCGGATGCCTTCGTCATAACATCTACCTGCATGCCCAATTTCAGCTAGATGCGTCCAGTGGTTTGGGCTGTGCGTTATTAGACCACTATTTCAGTTAGTCACTTTTGAGTTCGATATAGATAGGTCATCATCAGCTCATTAAACGTCCCCACCGAGGCATGAGCCCTACCGTAAAGGCGATAGGCCTTAAGTCATACACGCAGGCCCAGTGCGGATTGGCCGACTTCACACACAACCTTTGATCCTCTTCGCAGGCATTTAGATAGATATAATTATTAATTACACACAAAGAAAGATACAAATTTATTACTAAAAGAAAATTATGCAATTAGATCATTTGTCTAATGCGTTACCAATTAAAATTTACCATAAACATAACAAATGATGCAAACTTTACTATTGAGCACACAATAACGATCCAATTGGCGTGTTTTAAAATTAGCAGAATTGCGGCCCAACCGGCGGACAATAATAAAAACAAATTGTACAAAGTTTTATCTCAGGAAGGATCCGATGAACCCTCTGTTTATCGTCCGCTGTGTCCCGAGAAGTGATGGGGAGATTTTGCGATTGCGCGCTGGACGCCCCACGCCCCACTTTGTGAAAGTTTGATGTGGAAATTTGGTGTTTATTTGCGAAACCTTAAAGCGTTCTGTTGTGTTTGGCTCAGTTAGATCGAATGTTTGGCAGTCTTGTCAGGTACCGAAAGTATACTGGGATAGAACAGATTCTTAGTAGCGGAGGACCGGAATATCTGGCGCATAAAGGGGAACCTACGTCCAGCAGTGGATTGCGAAAGTATAAGAGAGAGCGAGAGATGATATGAAAATATTTGTGCAAAACATTGTCTAGAACTTGTTTTATTGTAAGAAATAAATAATTAATTTAAAGATATACAAAAACCGATTACTTATGTATTTCCTTAACTTATTCCGTTTTAGTAGATTCATAATACATATTGAACGAATCACCTACCGTATAGGATGTATAGACCTTCTAGTGTCCACGCGGCCCAGTGCGGATGGCCGACACACTCCACATATATATTTTTTAAATCATTTATAGGCAGACATTTGACCGCCATCTCACCTGATAGTAAGTGATGATGAGGCCTAGAATGGATCATGCCTGCCTAGAAACAGCCTATTAACTCTTGCCTTGAAGACGGCCAGGTTGTAATGATTGGGGAACACATATATATTGCCTCCTGCAAAGAGTTACATTCCTTTGCGGTGCGTATTATGAACGAGGCACCATAGCGCGCTGTGCGGATAATTGGAATGTCAACCACGTAAGGATGGAACGCTCGCCCGCGTCTTGTATCCCGATGGTGAAAAGGGGCTGGTGGAATTAACTCGTGTAATTCCATCGCACACTCACCGAAATGTAGCCTGTAAAAAACCGACAGCCGTGCAACTCTACGACGATGCTCGAGGCTTTGCAGCTTAGCGTCAGTCAGCGGAGGGTCGCCAATGAGCCGCTCAGCACGCCTCTCAATCGAGTCCAAAGCAGCCATTTGGTATTTGGCTGATCCATCCCATAGGCCATTCCATACAAGACCGGACTTGACATATAATTAAAAAAAATTGAAAACACATTGGTGCATTGCGGGATTTGATCCTGCAGCCTCCAGATTGGAAGAAAACAGTCCACACCAATGAGCTATCGACGCTTAAATTATCTCACTATTTAATAATTTTAGGAACTCCGTTGTATCGTTGTCATCAATAAATATAAAAATAGTCAATTAACGAGTTTTATTTCCAGAGACATTTCTTTATTTATTAAAACATTGATCTTTTTTTCTATAGACGTTGTCCTATTTTTTTTTCAACTTTTATCAAAGGTTGCATGCAATAAATGAAACCGCTTTTAAGCCAGAGCTTTCGCATTTAGTAATATTATAGAACTGGCTTAAAAATTTAAACTATTCTAGTTACTGGCTTCGTATGCTAATACTGGTTGTAATGTAACTGTACACCTACAGGTTTACAGGACGTGTGTGGGTCTCATTAAATTGCGTAGGGTTTTGTTAACAAGGCCATCTTTCGCAAACTGACCCCTGTCGGTCCGCAAACATGTTTCCGCGAATTGACAAGGGAGACACAGGACGAATATATAATGTTGTAAATATGCCTAAATAAGTAGACGGCTCATTGGATGGTAAATGACACGCCTATCTTTTATCAATTTCATCATCATCATATAAATAAAATTCCTTTCAATTACTTCAGTTCTTGCATCATTTTACTATGCTCTTTTGAGATTTTTGTCTCGGCTATGTTGACAGATGCAAGCAAAATGTCTTAATATTTCATACAAAACTAGCCGAAATTTGACACACTTTTGCTGTCAGCGAGATTCCGCCCATATTTTTATACGTCTATGGCTAATATTTGTTAAAGTTTAAGGAAGTCATACTCCCCGAGAAAGCGGTGCAGTAAAATGTATCTATAAAGTAAAAGCTATAAAAAAGTATTTGCGCAAAAATAAACAAAACTATCTCTGGCCAATATTAATAAAACACACAGACGATAAAACGGAATGAAGGATGCCAAGGCAATAAACCCGGTATTCGGGCACTGCCACTCGTTATTTTTACTACTCAATCGGAATGCTTTAACTGTTCGGAACGTGGCTGAATGTGATTTGTGAATAGTGTCAGTAACAGTGTCTTCAATAGGTAAGAACTTACAATATTGTAATATAAACCTGTGTTGTTGCGTATCGTACCTAATGAAGTCCTGTATTAAGAAACGTTTCAAGTTTAGTCTGAGAAAGATGGTGTAAGAGAATCTGGATATTCGATATTATTTTATATACCTAGTCACTTTTTTTGAGCTAATAATATCTTTCCGAAAATCTGCATCCCAGTAAGAGATTTTTGCAAAAGCTACACAGTTCCAATGCGTGTTCGCCGGTTTTCTTAACATTATATCTAGTAAATAATTTATATTTATTGTTTACCACTAAAATGCTCAGATTAACTTCGAGAAAATGAGTCATAATATTATCAAAATGTTGTGGCTTTATACGGCCTCAACAATGTCTTATTCACACGGTCTGGCGAGCGTTATGTAATAAAAAAGAATGTCGTAGACTATGACATTATTACATCTGTGGCTATTCCCGCATGTTCCCGCGTAAACGAGTGACAGCTGTCAGTTGTGTTTTTCCTTTGCCATGTATATTTTTCTTAGCTCTGGCGTGGCTTTTTCTTTGTTCAATATAAAATTACATTTGTCCTCTTAACGATTTATGGTTTTGTTCTTATCTTTTAATGCGTGCAAACCGAATGAAAATCGACTGGTCTATTCCTCATTAGGTAACTATTTATATTGATTATTCTGTTTCCTGTGCCTATGATGCCCCCAGATCCTCATCTGTTCCACATAAAGGCCGTCAGTTGATCAGTCGGGTACAAAGGACACTTGCAAGTTAATTACTCGGTGAACTGCGTCTCGCTAGGTGGCGCTGTGTCCAATATCCGAGCACTTTATTAGGTACTTCCTGTTTATGAGTTGTGTCTTTTTTAGTAATAAATTAAGTAAATAAGGAGACAACATTAATGGAAACAATGCACAGATAGAAAACTATTGAAAACGGTTTTAGATTGTAGTGTGTATAGACTTTGGTATAGACGGTCTCCTCATACATATTTATTTACACACTTCAGGATGGTTGCGTAATATATATTATGGCGGGAGATAAGAACGAGTTTTGACTACAATATCTGACAGGAGATAGATATGGTCATATATTTTCATGGTACTGACCCAGTCCAATGGTTGAAGAACTTAGAAATTCGCTTGTAGTTATAAGAGTTAATTGCATGTTATTGGAAACTACTTGGCGCAAATAAAAAATGCCATACGAATAAATAAATAAATATATTGATATGTTTGAACGCTTCGTGTAATAGCTGACATCTCAATCTTGGGTCTAGAAAATAGTAAAAAAGTTTTTCATGAATCATGAAATAACATCACTTAAGCTTTTAGAATTAAAAAAATTTTCTAAGAATTTGTTAATGATATTTTGGTTATCTCATGAATATATCACATTAATTTTATCTTTCTACATTGATGCCAATTCATTTCATTGAAAACACTTACTTGGTGCTAGACTCGGTACTAAGTCGTCTAGGTAGGTACTATCGCAGTGCCCGATATCGTCCCGTGAAATAGGAGTATTATGCACTTGTGTTTCCGGATAGCTAGTAAAATTGGTATGCATGGCATAGAACTCATGGCGTAAAAAAAGAGAAATTGAGCACAAATAAAAACAGCGATTTCAAATAACTGTTTTAAAAATAAGAAACAACACTAATCTTAAATGTACTTAGTGCTCTCCTTCTAAATGAATGTTCCTTCCCATTCGGAAATGGTCGGGAACAGCCTGTTATTAAGCTTAAACAGAATTGAAAATAGGCTTAATAACTGCGGGAGAAACACTTTACATCAAGGCAACTTGTTGGAATAAAGAAAACTCTTAGCTTTAAATAGAAGTTCTTATTCTTTAGCGGACCGAGTTCCAGATTATGTATTTGGCGATTAACATTTCATATTGTACTTAAAGTTGAAAACTTACTTGGAGACAATTTTTTGGTATTACATAAGTAAAATGAATGATTGTTACAATACTTACATATAAAATATGTAAGTAAGAAGGCGAAAATCGAACAAGCCTCAGGACAGAAAGCTTAGCATGTTACTTTCGTACACCAAATAACCTGACGAAATTGTTTATGCAAGACCTTAAAGTTAGGATTTTACAAAAACCTGTCAGACAGATTTAGGAACAATATTTGAAAATTAGAAACCAATGATTTTATAAAGTAACAGCAAATGTATTTTAAAAATAGCTGCTCACCAGCAACATTGTTTTGATCTTGATTTTCTTAAAGGAAAAACAAGATCAAACGCGATCCCCGTCATGCGCTCATCAAAAATTATGTATGGGGGTGGTAAACAAATCGTTTGCCTGTCGGGACACTAACGACATTATCTCAGCCGCCTTTTGCACTGGGGGTAGGGTACCGGCTGATTTTGTAGAACTAACTTATTTTTTTATGTCATTAGTGCGCTCACCTGGTGGTAAGCGATACGCCTGACTATGACAGAAGCAGTGTTGAAGGAAATCAGTAACAGTAGCCCAGTAGTCATTAGTTTCCGTCAACACTGCCCTGTGCCCGTCACCCGAGGCGATAGGTTTCAGTAATTTTACTAGGTACATCGAAACACAAGTGCAAAACACTCCTATTTCACGGGACGATATCTGGCACTATAGTGGTACCTACCTAGACGACTCAGCACTGAGTTTGCCACCTAGTTATAATATGTGTCTAGAGTTTGAAATATTTTTTAAGTGTTTCTGGTGGTGTAGTTGTATCTGTCGATGTGTGCCAGATCAAATGAGCTAATATTGTCGATTTGTGAAATTGATCAAATTTTATATTTCACAACAACACAGGTTGGTAGGCTTTCATCAAGACAATTTTACTTCCGTTTTTAGGGTTCCGTAGCCAAATGGCAAAAAACGGAACCCTTATAGATTCGTCAAGTCTATGTCTGTTTGTCTGTCCGTCCGTCGAATAAAACAACTCCTTTTTTCTCCGAAACTATAAGCACTACATTATTCAAACTTATTCTGTGAACCGCTATTAGGTTTTGACAAGAAACTTGAAAAAATAATAATATATTTTGGGGTTTCCCATACCTTGAACAGAAACTCAATTTTTTTTTCATCGAGCGATTTTGGTGTATCAATGCGTAGAGTTTAAAAAATGATATCGAGGTGTCTAATATTTTTTTATAAATTGAATAGTTTGCGCGAGAAACACTTCCAAAGTTGAAAAAATTCTGTCCCCCCCTCTGATTTCTAAACTATGGGGTTGATAAAATCCAAAAAAATGTATAATGTACATTACCATAAAATTACAAAGAAATTTAGTTTGAACGATTTCTGGTGAGTAGTTTTTTTTATACGTCTAAAACGGTGAAGCACTATTTTTCATATTAAAGCTGTATTAGGTAAGTAAATAAAAATTACATTATTTTATGTTTCTTGTTGCTCAGGAAACCCTCACGGGCGATTCCGACTCGTGCTTGGCCAATTTTTTATATTTCAAAGGATTCAAAGTTGATATGATGAGGAAATGTGAAACTTTTTTATTTTCCAAATTTACAGTTAAAAGGAACTCAAAATGATTAAGAGTCCCTGTGCTACCGGGTCCCAAGACAAACGAGATTAATGAGTGCACTCGAGCCCCGACTGGGAACAACAGGACAATGAAGCCTGATCGCGAAACTTGCGCCAGGCCGTGCGTTAGGGCAATTCATTACCCGCACACAAGTAATACTGTTTGGCCTACTTTGTTTTGCTACTTCATAATTGAAGATATGTCGCTTTCCGGGTGTGGTTGGATTAAACTTAATTACTTTAAAAAACGTGCGTCGGTGGCTCATTGGTATGGACTATTTCCTCCTGATCTGGAGGATGCTGATTCAAATCCCGTCACGTATAATATCTTTTCGAAATTATATATACGTTTATCCGACGCTCTGACAGTAGAAATAAACATCGTGAGGAAACCTGCGCACGTCTACGAATAAATTCAAATATTGCTTGAAGTCGGCCAATCTACATTGGGCCCGCGTGGACGACTAAGCTCTATACACTTTACGGGTGGCTCCTGCCCTACGATGGGAACAAATAATGAGCTGATGTGATGACTTTAAAAATCAGCGACAGTTTAAAATTCGGAGACACGAATGAACCGACTCTACTGGATTATACGGAGTTTTGGTTTGTCGAGTGAGGGAGGTTGCCTATTCAAATCTCTAATGATACTAACTTCAAAACCACAATGTGTGTTATATACCAATTAAATTTGAGCTAGAAGCATCAAATTTCAGTTCTTTACAGTACCTATTATTATAACAACCAAAGCGCTAGCTTAAGTTACATATTAATAAGACAGGGAAGTTAATCTTCATCTCGAAGCCTGGCGCAGAAATAGGGCACGAGGATTAAGTTCATACAATTCCCCAAGCTGCAAGAAAAGCCAGAAGTAAAGTTTAAAACTAGCAAGTTTCTTGCCTGTGTTAATCGGTTGAATTAGCATTCCAGAATCTTGGTTGATCTTCATTATTTTATTCATAGTTAGAATAGGGGTTTGTTATTTATTTTTTGTCGCTTCTTTTGTGTTACTTTGTGTATTACGTTATTTTTAACCAACTCGACTGTATATATGCTAGTTTTTTTATGTTTGTTCGCGGATATTTTCGCCTTATATAACCCGATAATGAGCGTCGGTGGCTCAATGGTGTGGACTGTCGCCTTCCTACCGGGACGGCTGAGGTTGAAATCCCGACACGTACCAATGTGTTTTCAAACTTTCAAAAATATATGTACGTTATCCGATGCTCTTACGGTGAAGGAAAACATCGTGAGGAAACCTTCATGCACGCCTGCGAAGAGATTCGAAGGTTGTGTGTGAAGTCGTCCAATCCGCACTGGGCCCGCGTGGACGACTAAGGCCTAATCACCCTATACGGGTAGGCTCGTGCCCCTCGGTGGGGACGTTTAATGAGCTGATGATGATGATGATGAACCCGATAATTCTTTTTTTGTAAGAAAGAAGATACTTTAAAGGTGATAAGGAAGTCAGGGTCTGATAATGGCAGACCGGAGAAATCGAAGGAAACTTTTTTTAAGTTTGTTTGCGTATATCTTTGTCGTATATAAACCAATTTTGATAAATCTTATTTTTTGCTGGAAAGAAGATATTTCAAAGGTGGTACCATGATAAGGAAACCAGGATTTGATTGGATGTGGAATACCAAAGAATTTTCAAAAAACGTTGGCGAATCACAGCAACTGCTACTACATTGTTAATTGTATGGCCATAAAAATTATATAATCAAATTCGTGACATTTTCAAAACATTACCCTATAATACATTTAAGCATAATTTACATAATTTTCTTATTAATAAAATGTACTATACAATTGACGATTTTTTAAAAGATTTAAAATAATTTATAAAATAATATTTAATTTTGACATTTCTTTTAAATTGCTCTAATGACTGAAAGATTAATATTAATAGATTTTTTGTAATTCTTTGGACATTTATATTAAAATGAGTATATAAAAATGTTCATAAAATTATTACTTATGTTACGGATTTCTTGTAGAAAATATTGTGTACATTTAATTTTACTAACAAAACTTTTGCACGTCGAATTTTCGACTGAATATTATTACCATATTCTTGCAAATAAATAATTTATTATTATATCATTATAGTTTCTTTTACGATTACACGAAATCGAAAAATATTTTTACTTACAAAGAATACTGACTTAAACAGTAGAAGCAAAAAATTAATATTAACCAATAGAAATGGTTAAATAATTATTTTATATTTGTGACGTCAGTGCCAAATAAAACAGGAACTGTGTATAGATACTATCTATCTTTCTTACGAGTGACGAAAATCAAGAACACCTTTTTCTCATCTCTTGTGATGATTTGGGTATACCTTACCTGATCTAGAGGAAAACACTAAAATTTCTAGATCATCATCATCAGCTCATTAAACGTCCCACGGAAGGGCACGAGAGTATAGGCACTAGACGTCCACGCGCGCCCAGTGCGGATTGGCCGACTTTACGCACAACCTTTGAAATTTTTTAGATACAGCGTCTAAAAATTAATTTAAGATATTGATTTTGTGAAATTAAGATATATATATTGCTATCAGGAAATCGAAGTGATCCAAGTTGAAGCCAAGATCGAGATCGTGTAGCGGAATGCATTTAAAATACTAAAGATATGAGAAGAGTCCTAAGCCTGATATTATTAAAATGTAGAATCATGCCACTAAAATGGGTTACTTATGTCCTATAGTGCAGAGCGGCAATAGTTATAATGCTGGGCTACAGTAGGGCTTAACGTCTAACGCCATTCAAACACCCATCAATGTCAAACAACCGCGATAAATTTAACGTGCAAAAGTGGGTGGCCACACTTGAAATTATTAACGTGTTAGTTATTGATGAAGAGAAAAACGGCAAGATCAGGGTTGCCGCCCGTACTTTATAATAAAATATTTATGTATTCTATTTATTGTCTCTGTATAGAGTACAATTACATCAAAATTTAAAGTTAAGTAAATTGTTAAGTTACACGAGTATATTGATGATGCTGATTTTGATATTAGTCGTAGGTACTACACACTTACAATAGTTCAAAACATTTAAAAATATTTTTATTACTAGCCGTATCTTATATCATATTAACTTATTTTTGTATTTATTGACAAGTGGTATTCGGTAAGAATAAAATATTTATAACGGAATAAATAAATACCAGTTTTTAGTATCGCAAAAGTAAAATTACAATTTCTAATACAAAATGCAAAACCTATAATAACCAATATACTTTAAACGCAAAAATAAAAAACGGCAACCCTATGCGATCACAATACTAATTGACATATTCAAGTGTGACCGCTTGAACGCATTCATTCTCGCTAAAATCTCTTTGATGTACCGACAGTCGAGTTATCGCCAAACGGCAAGCGGCGTTGAAATGACGTTGAAAATGATCGCGTTAATATGGTGGTCACACCTGTAGTAAACGCTTCATTTAATGACATTTCCCGTTGGTGTAGCCCAGGGTAAGATATAAACTAAATCCATGACCGCTATCAAAACCCTTCCTTAAATTGTTTTTAATATACTATTCAGTCTACTTCCAGAGAGAGATTGTCTAATAAATATCACTTTTGCGATAAGATTGCCGGATTTTCTTTCCTGAATGATTTGTTTAAATAATATTCTTTTGTGTCAAAAAAATAATGTATATGTCGCCGCAACCAATTTATTATCGATCGATAATTCATCAAATATTATTTAACAATACATTTAACTGGTAACGTTGCAACTTAATCCTTACCGATTTTAAGGAACAGTGTTTTGACATCAAACATTAGCATATTTCCTGTGGCGGCGATTGTTCTAATTACATTTTTTAATTCATAATTTACAATGTAACACCTCCTATAAAATCATTAAATATTATTTAAAGCTTAATTTAAACAGTAGAATAATTATTCCAGCATTACTGAATTAAAGTAATGCTGTATTGATCAATAAGTAACAAACACGAGATTAGCGAAACTATATCCGTGATTTAGATCAACTAACTAATGTTTTATTAATCTTCAATAGAAATCTGTTTTGTTTATAACAAATCTTTATACCGATAAATATTATTAAAATATGTAGTGAATATTAACTATAATTAAATAACTTGTTGAGTTAAGAATTCATATTAGGATGTTTTGTAATCCACTGTTTTGATTGTTAAGTTCCGGCAACCTTGAATAGAAAGTTTTTGTTTTAAACACTTATTGTTGTCTTTTTGGATTCATAATTATGGAATAAGCTTAATTAATTAAGTAATTAATTAAGCATATATTTGTAAGCGTCTAGTTGCAAATTATCTTAATGTCATCATTATTGGATGCGCGTGCAGCGCCATAGTTTATACGACGAAATGTAAGTTTGACATGGCGGTAAGATGCGGCGTGTGAAGCGCCGAAATGGAGGAGCCAATGATTGAATGGGACATTCTGGTTGAGATTTGGGTCGTGCTAGTAATGTAAGTAAGATACTAATTGTTGTATTGTAATATTTGCAATAAAAGTGTTAAGTTTAATTATTATTTCTTTTACTTCTCAAACCTAACTTGATTTTAGTAAACTAAACAGTTTGATTCTCAATATTAACATGAATCGTTGGCATTAACTATAACGCCAACGATACTGTACATACATTTTTTTATAAAGCCTATGGTGCTCCGACATATATATCTCTTTTTTTATAAGTGTACAGGACGGTCTGGACGCTCACCTGATGGTAAGTGATATGCCTAACCATAACAGAGTAGCATTGAAGGATACCACTAACTTACAGACAATTATTATCCGCCATCAATGCCGCACTGCGCCCGACACCAGAGACAATAGATGTTAGGTCTTTTATACCTGGTAATTTCACTAGCTACAGTGCCCAGATTGCCCTCATCCCGAAATACAACAAACCATAACACTCCTGTTTCACGGGATATCTGCGGTGGTACCGACCTAGACGACTCAGTATCGAGTCTACCACTTAGTAAAATATCTATCTAATAGTGCAAAATTAACTATACATGAAGCATGTAACTATAGCTTGCCTGTACCGAAAATAGCCGCATCAGGCGCAATACCGAAGTACATATTACGCGCATCTTCATAACGGACGAGCCTCGAACAAAAGATTAATTATGTGTTATTAAGAACACGCCTCCGAAACAAAGCGGGCGAGTTGTCCGGGCGGGTTTTAACGAGCCGATAGAGACGGCTCGCTATCGGTTTAAATCGGTTGATACCGGTTGCGTTCCTATATTATTATTAAGAAATTTATAATAAAATTATGATGTTAAAAAGGGACGGCTTAAAAAATATGTGTTGTTTGTTTATTTTTAAGCTGTCTTAAATACATGTTAAAACTTGTGGAATTTGTAGCCAACTTAGCAGTGATGAACTCTATGATGATAATCATTGAGGTTAACAATCAATGCCCATTTAGAAGCATATTTTTCTAAGGTACCAACTGTAAGGTGAACTGAGCCAAGTTTATGTTGAGATTGGTTCCATTTGCTTAAGTTTTGAGTTCATTATGTAACACCAAAAATATTTGTATTATTTTTCTTAGCAATACATTATAAAATATCCACTAATAAATATCCACTGACATTCACACAGCGCCATCTAGCCCCAAGTTAAGCGTAAAGCCTGTATTATGGGTACTAAACAACGGATAAACATACATGTATACATTTTTTTTGTAAATACATACATATATACATAGAAAACACCCAGACCATTACAAACAGACATGTTCATGCACACAAATGTTTGTACTGCCCGGGGATCGAACCCGGAACCCTTAGTGTTGCGGCCGACCTCTCAACCGCAACACCAAATGGGTCGTCAAATCATTATCAAAAGTAATTTTATTTATTTATTATTTTAAGACACAGAAATCATACCACCGCAAGACTAGTGTTTGAAGCATAAACGAGGCTGTCAAAACAGGTTTTTTACCAAGCAGGTGACAGCAGCATATTGGGTATGGATATGCCTAATATGCTGCTGTCACCTGCTTTACTAGAAGGATTATAATAATATTATAATATCGCTTAGTTATGAGCTTTGTCACCACATGTAAATTGCACCTGTGTAATAGTGGTTGTTGGCGCTTGGGTTACTGGCGTTTATTCATTGCGAGTACTTAATTGTTTACCAGGAATACACTTGTTCACCATTTTGTTAATTCAAAACCTTATACTGATGTTTGCTTTCTAGTAGTAATAATGTCAGACTCAACTTGTTGTCAAAGTAAGTTTTAGATTACAATATTGGTAATGGGATGTTTTAATGTCATATATAATAATTATGCAAAATATAATATTGATACAAAACACTAGTTCTGGATTCAGTCACGCTTATCTGCCTTTATTAATTTTATTTGTTTTCCATATAGACAAATCTATTAATCATTATGGCCTCTGTTAAGGTTTTATGGAACCATTGCAATGTGCAAATGCTTCGAGTACCGCTCGTGGAGGCCCGTTGGCCATTATGTAAAGTTTTAAGGCTGACAGCCATTTGCTCCCGCTTATCCAGTAAAACTGTAAAGGCCACAGGCTGCCAACAGTCAGGGAAAATGGATATTGTGCCAAACACCGCCTCTGGCAATACTAGCCCCGATAGTGTATAAGACGACATCTTTCCCGACGACAAAGGAAAGACCGGTTGCATCTCAACCGGTTGAGAGGTGTTGTACCGGTTGCCAACTTTACATCCCTACTTATTTGTTGGGATAACAATAGATGTAGTATGTAGGTGTCCTTTTTCATTACTTTTATTAACGTGCTAACGTAATATCCGAAAAGACATACACACTACCAGAATAATGATATCACCGACCAATCCGCATTGGTTGGTTGTCGCTTATGGTCCAAACTCCTCATCAAGACGTCATTGACTATACAAGTTGTATCATCAGCATCACTCAAAATGTATTTTTATAATGGAATACATATTCAATTTCTGACTGCATAAAAATTCATTCAAAAAGATAAAAATTAAGTCATATTCTTACCAATTTTAAAACGTATTTCTGGGTTCTCATATTTTCTTTATGTTACAAAGTGTAAGAACGGTCAGAATAGTACAGACGCTCACCTGATGATAAGTGATACGCCTGACTATAACAGAGCGGCATTGAAGGATACCAACAATTGATAAATACATAGTAGTAGTAGTTATTATTCTACCAATGCTGCACTGCGTCCGACACCCGAGACAACAGATTTTAGATCTCTTAAACCCGGTAAATTTACTAGCTATAGTAACCTCAACGCGAAACACAAACGTGCAAAACACTTCTATTTCACGGGACGATATCTGGCACTGCGGTGGTACATACCTAGACGACTCAGTATCGAATCTACCACCTTCTCAGTGCTAGACCACTGCGGTCGAAGTAGATTTACGAATGCTGCGTGGTCTGGGGGTCGTGGGGGCAAATCCCGAGGGGCGACGCCGCTCTCAACTCCTGTCATAGGATGGTAGTCGGTAAAACCTGGTGGGATTTTCACATGGGGGTTACTGTCCAAACTCTCCATAGCCATGCTGTGTGGTAGAACGTTATAGAATGATGAAGATGAATATGTTCAAAAGATAAAAAAATTGGTTGCAATAATGTTTTTTTGTTTCTAAATTCTACTATATACAAAATCTTTGTAATAAATTATTGTAAAGTTACGTGTAGGTTAATGACAAAACTCTGTGACCAATGAGACAAAAAGTTTAAAAGAGTGACTAACGAGTTTCTTGCTGGCTCTTCTCGAAGATCCTACTTATTCCGAACCGGTGGTAGAGTCACAAAAGTATAATAATAACAATTGACAAATCAAGTATCTGTAACAGATTTATTTGAATAAAGTTTTTTGTTTGTTTGTTATAATCAATGTTTTACAAATCAAATTTGCAAAGAATCCTATGTGACGACAAAAAAATCAAGGATCACCGCAGTAAACGCCTGAGGCGAAGTGTCGCGGCGCTCGCGCCTTACGTCATTTGTCAAAGTGACGCGCGAATCATGACGTCACTCGCCTCGCCGCAAATCTGGCGGGAACATTTCACACGGTTTTTATCCCATCAACGCGGGATGAACAATTCGACTGCGGATTACGTTGTTCTCGGGGAAAATGGGGAAATGTCAAATGATTATCTTGTCAATGTCCCACTTTGCAGGTTTTAGTGAGGATCTGAGATAATTCTGCTGAGTGAAATATATTGGTTTTATGAGCATTCTGCTTATAACGTATTCCCAAAAATATTTACAAATATCTTTGGGAATACGTTATAAGGTATGGTTGCTAAGGCTTTTTATATGAAAATCTTTTTTAGGAATCATTTTACCTAACGTGATGTACGTATAAAGTTTTACGAGCTTCATCCCATATCAGAAGTACAATATGTACCTACATATTATACGTATTTATATATAGGTTGTTGAACCTCCTTTTGTTCAGATTCAAAACATTGTTTCGATTTTGTATCATCATCATCATTACAGCATATTATGTCCACTGTTGAACAGTCTTTTTTTTCGAACTAACTACTGCTGTTTGCCGCAGATGACCTTTACAACTTCACCGGGAAATTGGCGAGCCAGAGATGTCTCTCAGCCTTAATCTGAACAACGGCCTCCCCTAATGATTTCCATGCGGACCGATACCTAGCGATTGGCATTCATCTGCTACCCGCCACCTTAACAAGGTCCACACTACAGGTATAGGCCTATCGTCCACGCGAGCCCAGTGCGGATTGGCCGACTTTAACTTTGAATCTCTTCGTACGTAAGTTTCCTCACGATGTCTTACCTCGTCGTAAGAGCGTCGATTAAACATACAAATAATTTCGATAGATTCGAAACTTCGAAATGACATTTGGAAAGCAACCGTCCACACCAATGAGCCAACGACGCTCTTTACCTGACTATGTAATTAATGCATAATGGTCGTTGTGTTGCATGATTTACTTGATCCTATTGTACCACGTTTCATGTTCACACCAAATCAATCGGCATTTATGTCGTATAAGGCCTTTATAAATGATACAGAATAAACTATTATTCTCTAAGATCGAGTTTCGATGCGATAAAAATGGTGAGAAGCGACCGGGTGTGCGCCGTCCGGGTCGTTATTCGAGCATTACTCGAATCACTCCTGAGTTTCTGGTTGGAAGTAGAAATGGGTTATGTGATAGAAGCTGAAAAATATATATAACTTTATCGTTTCTGTTAGATTTGCGGCTGGGCAATCATTATGTTCGTAGAGCGTCTGGCTGATTGATATGGACTGTTACCTTCTGATCTGGAAGGTGCAGGTTGAAATACCGCCACGTACCAATGTATTTTTGAATTTTCCAATTTTCTTACGGTGAAGGAAGACATTGTGAGAAAACCTGCGCACGTCTACGAAGAAATTCAAAGGTTATACGCGAAGTCGGCCGATCCGCACTGGGCCCGCGTGGACGGCTATGGCCTATACAAGTATTACGGGTAGGCTCGTGGCACTCGGTGGGAACGTATATGAGCTGATGATGATGAAAACTCGTCCACCAATAGGGTGTAGACCTTAGTCGTCCACGCGGCCCAGTGAAGATTGGCCAACTTCACGCACAACCTTTGAATCTCTTTGCAGAAGTGCGCAGGTTTCCTCACAATGTTTTCCTTCACCTTTAGAGCGTTGGATAAATATACATATAATTTCGAAAAAATATATATAATATTTTCTAAATACATAGGTACGAGACGGGAATTTAGTCTGCTTTCTCCAGATCGGAAGCCAACAGTCTACACCAATGAGCCACCGACGCTCTACCCAATATAAGCAAATGCTTAGTGCTTAGCTACATGGCGCTGTGTAAATATCAGATAGATAGATAGATAGATAGAATATTCTTTATTGTACAATTTCGGAACAATAACAATTTAAAGAAAATTATATATTTATTATCAAATTCTGTTCTGTTATATCAGCACATTGCATTTGCCAAACAGGACCGTATTCGATTATGCGGCAGATATATCTTTATTGTTTAAACTCATAAGAGCATTGCGGTTTTGCTAACAGTAGCATTACCAAAGGTAGACGCTTGCCAGGGCGCAGTGCTGGCAAGTCGCCATCCAGTGTTCATAATTTGGTGGCGGAAAACATTAACATAACGTTGTAAGCATTTCATTTGGAAAAAATATTCGCCATGTATCTCTATATTATATTTGTTCTCGCGAGAGACAGTATAAAATTGCTCAGACTCACCTGTGCTATAAAAAAAACCACCAACATTCAAAATACGGATATAATTATTTTTTTGGAAATAAATACATATTATCATGGACGTATAAAAAATATCGGACGTAGTCTCGCTAAGATCAAAGTGTGTGAAAATCTGTCCGGATTTTGGATGGAAAACGTCAAAATATTAAGTCTTGACGTGCATCTGTCAAACATAACTTTGGAAAAACCAAAAGATGGCTTGTGTTGTGAATTGGTGAATAAACCGCAGTGACCAAAAGACACAGACATATTTGTGTTTAAAACATTTAAATCGATATACAAAAAATATCAGATATTTGTTCATCAAAATTGCAGTGTTGCTATCGTATACTTCAGGAAATTACCCCAAATATGGGAAATTATAATTATTAATAAACTTATTACATACCTTTTTTAGGAAAATCATTTATTTTGCTATGTCTTTACTAGATTTCCTTAAAAAAACACAATACTGAGAAATAAATGGGTAGAAATAATAATGAAATGTCATGGATACCAAACAAACACAGCGTTGTTTGCACTTACCATTTTTTATAAGAAAGACATGTATTTAACTAAAAGAGCATTCAGTTTCTTAAAATGTAAAATATGTATTAATGAATAACTCGTTGTAAGTTTTAGTGGAAATCATGGGACTCAAACATGTGCTCGCATTTTAGATTTAACCTTCAGTTCGTTACTTGTTTCTAGCTTTTATGTACATGGTCTTATTAAATTTAAAATATATTAAAATATGTATTTAGTGTTTTATTTTAGGGGAAATAAAGGTATAGTAGCCTGGTAACCCTAAATTCATTCAGTCATAGACAGCAGCTGTCATTTCGGGTACACATCTTATATTTAGTGACACTCTGTCTGGTATTTTTTATAAGTCTATGCATATTATACAAAGAAATTCCCAGACCAATACAAGCAAACATGGTCATGCACACAAATAGTTTGTACTGCCCGGGGATCCGGTTGTTCTCGCTCGTCACCCCTAGCGTAAAAATGGGATTTTTTAAGAAAAAAAAAAACTTGGTGAAAAACCGACTTCTCAACCATTGCGCCAAATAGGTTGTCAAATCGTCAGTATATCGAGTTGAACGGTGAGACAGGCAGCAAAGATACAGCAGTTAGGTGTTTTCCACAGAATTATTAACAATTATTAAATCTGTGGTGTTTCCTTACGCGATTAAAATGAGACCATCCGTAGGAGAACTATAATGACCACAGACATCTCAATACGAAATCTGTGAAAATGACCATCATTGCCCATAGAATAAGCAAGTTTACGTGATAAACAAAACAAAAATAATAATAACAAAATCAATGTTCAAATCAACTGTTTAATTTCTTTAGTTAAATTTAGTTGCTTAGTTTGAGCCTAGATGACACTGTATATCATTGTACATATATTTATAATTACTTTTTCAAATGATTGTTACTAAAACGTGCGTAAATTTTCTTATTCAGATTGAGAAAAGATTAGCATACGATTTTAGGATCGCTTCAGAATAGTAAAATATGCGACGGTTCATCTTGAAAGATGGCATTCTTGATAAAAACCGCTAAAGCTTAGCTGTAATAAAACTACAACGTGGTCCTACTCACAACTCTTTTGCCAAACCACTTTGTTTTAGTAGGTAATTCGTCTGTGCGGCTTAAATTTTCATAGAAACGACACTTTATCTTTTTACGAGGTGAATACTCCGAAATGTTGTGGTCGCTCGTCTATGCCTACTTACTCTAACAAAATACAAGCCCAGAGTAAAGACATGCTATTTAATTACTTTAGTAGTATATTTGTATGCCGAAGTGCGTACTATATTTAAATGAAATATTTGCAGAAACACAGTGTCTGCTCAGACGCTTTGCACAAAAGAAAATAGAGATTTTGAAATGTTTACGTTTCTAAATTTTTTAAACGGTACAACATCTGAACCTAGAGAATAATAGATAAGCCTAATGACATCATATATTTTTCTAATTAAAATCCCATTTTGGAGTGCCCTTGCAGGGTGTCACGTGATCAATGTATCTACGGCTTTATTTATGTAACACCAATGCAATACCATGTGACTAGCAAAAAATAAATAAATAAAGGGGCACAGGTCCTTAGAAATTATAATGTGATTGTTCAAAATCGACCGTAGTTTTGCTACGGTTTCGTAGTATCGTAGCAACATTGCTACACAATTCTTCATTGACTATTGTTACCGCGATTGTGATAATAAATTTGATTTTAAGATTTTTTATAAAAACTGTCTAAGGATTATATGGCAAGGGTAGTGATGGTGGAAAAGTAGACCTACTTAGTTATATTAATGAACACAATAAATGCACAGGAATCAAATAAATGCTGATAACAATGAATAAGAAGGAATCAAGACTTACTTTAAAAACCTGTTCAGTGAATGTTCACCTTCTTACATTCTTAAGAGGAATTCTCATTAATAATCTAATATTATGATATAAGAGTCTTAAAAATACCGTGTTCTCGTTTCAGCGTAGCGTGACGATAAATTTAAATAAATTTTGGTCTATGACGTCACAGTAGCAGGTTATTTACTGATAATACATTTCTTTTAACAAATAAAAAATAAGTATTCGATAACTATATAACTATGACTATGCCTTAATAATAAGGTAAATCTGAAAATAAGCTAAATCTTATCTCAATTCGTTCGAGATTAATTGTACACCAGAAACAGTGGGTCCACAAATACAAGAGATAAGCGAAACACGATATCCCTTGTTGACTGCGTCCTTTAATAGCGTTTCATTTTCAGTACAAAATACACAGAAACTTCAATTAAAGCAAAATATAAACACAAGCAACCGCGGAGCTGTTCCGAAGGATTCTACTTATCTTAACAATAATTATAGAGTTTGTATAGGTTTGTATACTGGTACTTAAGTTTTACGTGGATAGTAAATATTAGACCCATGGGTTAGGGTATCACAGGGTTCCGGGCTCAGTTCCCGGGCATTACAAACATTTGTGTGCATGAATATACCTGTTAGTAATGGTCTGGGTGTTTCTATGTATAATATGTATGTATTTACAAAAAAAATAAGAACCCTAACTACAGATTTCTCTAAAACCTAATTTTCCCCGAATCGAACCCGCAACCCTTAGTTCAGTAGCCGACGTCTCGGCCATCACACATTGGTCGTCAAAATGGTTGAATTAGTCCGTCATCTTAAAGCTTTTACAGTAATTTGTGGGCTTGTTAATGTGTGATATTCAAGCTTTGCCTTCTTTATTGGAATAATTAAACTGGCTCACGTGTTATACTTACATTTTGTCACCGCTTTGTTTAATAAAAAGCGCGTTTGGCACGCAATTATGTAGATATTCTGGGACCACAGACCTCCACTGCCGCGGCCACGAGGGGTGTCGTGTTGCCGTCCTTTAGCTAAAACCACCCTAACCACAAACTGTGATTTTGGAGAAAAATACAAAAAACGTGCGTAGAATACAATTGAAATTGATATTTTCCTGCATCATTTAAGATTAAGACAGGTAGATACATACTTAATTTTATAAATAATTTACTTATTTAAACACATTTTTAGCTACGAAGTGTGGTATAGTCAGTTGAGTTACGAATTTGTTGAATTAATTGTCACGGTTTTTTGTGTTTAAATATTTCTAAAACTAAAAGCCATATGGTTACGTTGATTAGACAGAAAGATGGAGGATTAAAATCTTTATTATATCGTATTTATAACTTAAATTCGAGCGTTTGAGGGTTACTGGATCTAGTAAATGGACGGCAGCGTGACCTAGCCCTTGACACGTCACCGTGACCTTTGCTTTAGAATTTTGGAAGGGCATTTCGAAGGCTCGTAATTACAAAACAATTATTTATACTCCTTAAGATATGAAGCTGTTTCGGTTCAATGAAATATTTTATCGTTGGAATGTTATGTCGTTATTTAAATATTTGTTTCGTAATATTAAAATTTAATTGACTTTACATAATAACATGAGATAATTTTAAACTTGTTTCAATCGAACATTTTATAATGTTAGTTTATGTAGCATTTCATTGTCAGTCTCTCCCTCTTCAACCTACTGCACTACCACTCAACTACTTCGGCAGCTGCTGCTGTCCGCTGCTAAACATAGGAGTTTTATCTACTGGACCCTCGGCCCCTAAAAAAATATTTGCTCATAGTCATGTCGTAGGTTTTCCTCATTTTGTGCCGTATATTCCGGTCATTTTTTACTTGTCAAATAAACACACTATCTTAACAATCTACTAGCATTTTAAGTTAGCCAAATTTTGAAGGATCTTCGCTCACCTCAGTGAGGACGTAACTCATTTTTGTTTTCTATAATAATGTTATAATGCATAAAAAAAGCTGATTTCAACAGATCAGTGTTAGAAATCTAACAAATCCTTACGACCAAATCACCAGTTACGGTAAAATACCAGTGACAGTCCAGACCGATACTGCGCAACCTCACAAATACTGGGCACGAGATCACATGTAGCAGTAAAAATATCGAGTGCCCGGCATACACGGTCACATAAACGTGTAATTTGTGTTTATTGTCCGGCAGTTTTACTGCTGCCTGATTTACTGTCGGGAATCCTCAGTTTATCCATAACCGTGGCAAGCGGAATACCTATATTTGGTTTACAAATTGTTTTCGGCTCGGCGCCGGTTCACGGCAACATTTTATATGGAATTGATGACATGCTGGGATCGCGCGTGATAGATTATTTAAATTATTAGATACATTTGATCAACAAACTTCAAGTACACATATTAAAAGTACCCTCAAATTGATTATATATGTAATTTGTTTATAATGTTCGAACTAAATAAACCTACTTTATCATATAACTATGTGTAGCACATTGAGATGGTATTCTAAACTTTCAAAATCAAATAACTTAAAAAATACATCGATAAATAAATCTTAAACCACTGTTTCCCATATAATTTGATACTGTAACTTGTTTATAATTAAATTGCATTTTCTATATTTATATAACTCATTTAATATCATATAATAATATTGAATAAAAAATACGAAAGAAAGCTGATTATAACATTTTGTAAAAGATCGTACGATGTGACGTCACTTGTTTGTCACCAACTATAAAACCGGACGCTCCTCCTACTCGCCACATTGGTTTGGCAGCAGTCGCGCCGAGCGGACCAAGTTAAGTAATTCATACTTACTTATAATTATAAACTACTATGTATATAGATATTTATAATTGGTATAAGACATTTAATCTCATGTGCTTTTCCTTATGTAATGGATTGCTGATTACAGTTAAGAATATAATTGCAATTTATATATCTAGCTGGGCTGCTTGTAAAATTATATAATCTGTTTTGCTTACTTGTTAAAGACCTTAATAGTTAATGTTTATTTACAAGTGTTTGTTATTAATTATGTATCATTTTTGGTTTATATAAAAGTAATAATAAAGCTCTCAAAACCAATCCTTTTCTTATTCATTTTTAACAAATTTAGGTGTTAAGACATTGTTATTTTTTTTATTCATTTATATATTTCTTACACGCGCCAATAATCTCTTGCTGCTCTTGGCCGGAGTTTATTTTTGACGTGGATATCGTGTCGTTATTGAATAAAGGGAGAGTTGATACTGGCGCTGTTAGAGGTTTATGATTATGACTTGATGCGCTAACGTACTACAGGTGTCTTGTTTTCTTGTTTATAAATTTGCACTAAGTTTAGATCGGAATAACGATAAAAATTGATCAATTGTATTATTGCAATTTCACCTAACATCTGTTGTCTCGGGTAACGGGTGCAGTATGGCATTGATGGAGAATAATCACTATCGGTTGTTGGTTCATCCGATGTCGCTCTATCATGGTCAGGCGTACCATTTACCATCAGGTGAGCGTACTGACCGTCCTGTACACTTTGTGACATAAAAAAAAACAATCAACTGTTTGTTTGGTTTTGGTCTTTAAGTTTTCATTTTGTGTTTGAAGATTATATTTTACAGTTGTAAGTAATTTCATGCGGTCTGTTTCCGGCTAAATAAAATTGGAGTAATTAATAAATAAATATCGACAGATATTCACCCAGCGCCATCTAGCTCCAAACTGAGCATTAGCCTGTAATATATATACTAAACAACGTATATATATTACAGGCGATAAACGTATCTATTTATATATTTTTTGGTAAATTCATACATATTATACATAGAAAAAACCCAGACCAATACAAACAGACATCTTCATGCACACAAATATTTGTACTACCCGGGGATCGAACCAGGACCCTTGGTACAATAGCCGACGTCTCAACCATTATACCAGATGAGTCGTCCTTACTATTTAAAGCCATGATTAAATGATGGGTAGACGATGGATGTCGATTACTACGGATTGTTCTGCGTGGAAGTCTTCCGGATGGCCTTCGTTCAGTAGTGGACAATAAAATTAAGCTGTGATTATAATTATTATTACGGCCTTATCATATGGAGCTAAGCAAGCCTAGTACTTATAATTGGATTTGTAATGTCGGACATCGTCTGCATCGCCACATATTATCAGGTGAGATATCAGACAAATGCTACCCTATTTACCATAAAGAAATCCGGTTGGGCTTGGCAGCAGAATACTAGCTACGAACGTTCGGGTTGCTTATAAATTACGTATCAGGTTTCCTCAGGGTTCTTCACTCGCACCTTAAAGAGCGTCGTGAAGTTGCGGCCCGGTAGCGAGGGGCATTTGGTTTGCAAATTGTTTTCGGATCCAGATATGGCTCCATTTTGTGCGGGATTGACGACACACGCCGGCCTCCCGTAATCCTATCGGGAACGGCTCGGTGTGTGAATTTTAATATCTATTGTAAACAGAAAAAGGCGAACGTATATTGGTAGACATGCACCTAATATTTACATTGCAGGGATGAATATAGACATAATATATTCTTGGTTTCCATTTTAGAGTATTCATTATAGCTATGCGAGAACGCCTGTACACTGGAATAGGCTGTTCTAGGCTCATCTCTCTTCAATCTTTTGCAGTCTACTGCTGAACATAGGTCTTCCCCATTTTGCACCAGATATCCTGGTCCTCCGCTTTTCATCCAGCTTCCACCAACAACCTTTCGCAAGTCGTCGGTCCATCGGTCTGGAGGGTCTACTACGCTACGCTTGCCAAGACGCAGTCTCCACTCCAGAACTCGTCAGCTCCAACGGAATAGGTTCTGTGACATATGTGACCAGCTCATTGACGCTTCAACTTGCCAATCCGGCGGGCTATGTCGGTTACTGTAGTTCTCTTACGAATTATATCATTTCTGATCATATCCCTAAAAGAGACCCCGGGCATACCGCTCTTGAACTTGTGAACCAATCCCGCAGTCGGTGCATGTCCCAGCTTGCATATTTTAACACGGGTGGGACGCATTGCTCAAACACTTTTTTGTCTTTAAGCATTGCGGAATCGTTGACATGAGTCTTGCCGAATTCCACCCAGCCCAACTTAATCCTCTTACTAGCCTCCCTCTTGAAGTTATACCTATAGGCTCATGATGATTTTAAAGTACTGCATTTAGCATTTCAAGGGTAGGCAAACTCTTTACCTAGTCTACTGCGTAGTCCAGATGGGGATTTTTGAGTGGTCTCGATTTAGGTTGTCTTTATGTAGCAGCCCGAACGAAAGTTCATCTTATGTCGTATCCTGCTTGCTTAAACAGCTGTTAGTAGCAGGATTTAATGGTAGCTGCTGACAACGCTGTCACCGGAACTAGATTTTGGGTGATATTTTCATAACGTATTTGCTATGGACACGCTAAGAAAAAAATAACGTATTTGACTCGTGTCGTCGATTCATTAACTAAATAAACTAAATAGGTAACTTAAGTTCTACAGAGACACTACTTCGAATGTAAAAAATAGTTACTTCCTGGCTGAAAGCATTCGATTATGAGCATCATCATCATCAGCTCATTAAACGTCCCCACCGAGGGGCACGAGCCTACCCGTATAGGGTGATTAGGCCTTAGTCGTCCACGCGGGCCCAGTGCGGATTGGACGACTTCACACACAACCTTCGAATCTCTTCGCAGGCGTGCATGAAGGTTTCCTCACGATGTTTTCCTTTACCGTAAGAGCGTCGGATAACGTACATATATTTTTCGAAAATTCGAAAATACATTGGTACGCGTCGGATTTGAACCTCAGCCCTCCCGGTAGGAAGGCGACAGTCCACACCACTGAGCCACCGACGCTCTCGATTATGAGCATACCGAAATTTTATTAAGACGTGACATATAATGGCAACACATCGCCTCTTTGCACAAATATAATATTAAACTGACCTATTTAAATATTTATTTATTATATTTAATTTGTATATTTATCTATATAACAGACGATTATTTAACTATATACCACAAGCTACAAACTTATGTACTCTTTCATTTATTTTATTTATCTACAACACATATTTTAGTTTAAGTTACCCTCTAAGTGCAAATCTCACTTATGCTATTATTAGAAGAGCGGTCTCATCCTAATACAAGGTTTTAAAAGCTTAACAGGATGAGATCAATAATTGTAAATGTGACTTTTGTTATAGATAAATATTTTTGATTTTTTGAACATTGTTATGAGTAAAACTGATACCTCATCAAAAGCCCTAAAATTAATTGAGTAATAACGTCGATACAATGTTACCTGGCTAATTAATGACACCGACGGCGGCTCGCATAAAATATTCCAGCAGTAATGGCTCAATAAATATTTCCTCTGAATATAATAATAATACGTAAAGGCACTTTATTATACTACAAAAAATACATGGAATATATTGTAGAATAACTGATAATATGCTCATATTTTATTAATTTATAGTTAACTAGCTTGTGGCCACGGTTTCGCTTGCATACAATTTGGGAAAACACGGTTCATTTTAGGGAAGTCGAGGTAGACAAAAAGGCCTACTTCCTTTTCCAGGTTACCAACTATCACCATACCAAATTTCAATAAAATCCGTTTAGGCGTGAAAGCGAAACAAATATACAAACCGACAGACGGCGTTAACTTTAATAATATTCATAAGGAATATACTAAGGCATTTTTGTTTGACTGAAGACAGTATTCTCAAAAGGATTAGTAGATTTCAATATCATCATTATTATATTATTATTATTATCAGCGTATAACATTCCAACAGGCCTACTACTGCTACTAAGTATTACCATTATAAAAAAATGTAGTATCATATCATTATAATACCAATTGACATTTATGACAACTCTTATTTGTTTATCAATCCCCGTTACGTTTCTTCAGATGCACATTGAATTAGGGCGTTGAAGCAAAGAGTCGTTAACCATTATCATTACGAGTATAATGGTGGTTCGGACGAGTGCCAGTAATGTTGAAAGGAACTCTGACATCTGTCAATCGCTTCCTTAACACTGTTAAAAAGTAAAGAACTTAAATAGCGTACTCCCATTTAGAGAGCGTCGGGAGCTCAATATTGTGGACTGTCGCTCTCATGCCCGGAGGGCTGAGGTTTAAATCCCGCCATGTACTAATGTGTTTTCGAAAAATAAGTCTACGTTATCCGACGCTCTTACTCGTACGGTGAAAGAAAACATCGTGAGGAAACCTGTGCACGCCTGCAAAGAGATTCAAAGGTTGTGCGTGAAGTCGTCCAACTCGCACTGGGCCCGAGTGGACGACTAATCACCCTATACGGATAGGCTCGTGCCCCTCGGTGGGGACGTTTAATGAGCTAATGATAATTCCCATGTAAAGGCCGGCCAATCCTCTGTTATTTACCATCAGATAAGCCGTCTGCTCGTTTCCCTACCTATGAAACATAAATACAAAAAACCTTAACACGAACGTTCTCAAGTTTGAAGCTCTGCACATAAATCAATGAAAATAAAAGTATTTATTTACTTCAAAACCTTACAAAACGAAACGTCAAGCATGTATGTTCATACACGGATACAGTTTGATCGTAGAAGCCTGGTGTCTTAACTAGGCTGAGATACAATACGAATAAATCAAATTAGAATTTGCAGGGGCTTAACACCGTGGGAGCACTACGGTATTCATGAGACCGCTCGCTAAGTCCCCATCCGATGACCAACAAATTGCATGTGATATACAGCCTCTGTTGGGTGATTTGCCCTGCAACCACCGCAACGCTCAGGGTTGGCGGTTATAGTTTACAAATGTATGTATTTATGTTATAGATTCATGTATTTTTTTTGTTATAACTCTATAACAAAAAAAATACATGAATCTACATACACATATATACAATACAATGCCTTGATCGTCCTGTACACTCTGTACAGGACGATCAAGGCATTTACCTAATTGTAGGTGTTACACCCAACCATGAGAGGCATTGAAAGGAGATTAACAACTGATAGACAGTTATTATTCTCCGTCAATTCCACACTGTGGCCGTCACCCCAGACAACAGATGTTAGGTCTCTTATACCGAGAATTTCAATAAGAGATTCAAAGGTTGTGCGTGAAGTCGTCCAATCCGCACTGGGGCCACGTACAAATGGCACTGATGTATCCCAATTGTATAATCAAAGGTACAAATGGTACTATTTTATCTTCAGACCACAGCAGTGCCATGGTTGTGATATTATGAACGTGTCTAGGTAAGTGTAGAGCTTAGGATATCTTGCGCTAAACAGGGTATACTAGGGTAAAGGTTGACGACCCATTTGGTGTAATGGTTGAGACATCTGCTACCTACTACACCAAGGGGAACCGGGTTTGACCTCCGGGCAGTACAAACATTTGTGTGCATGAATATGTCTGTTTGTATAGGACTGGGTGTTTGAATGTATAATACGAGTATGTATGTATTTACAAAAAAAAGTGTATAAGTATGTTTATCAGTTGTTTAGTCACCATATTACAGGCTTAAATGCTTAGTTTGGGGCTAGATTGCGTTGTGTGAACGTTGTTGGATATTTATTTTATTTATTATTTATTTACTTATGTCCAGCAGTGGATTGCAATAGCAAGCGATGTAGACTGTACTTGAAGCAGCCCTGCATTGTTGCGTGGGCCCCCTGCAACTTGACGGGAAATTATTCATGACCTAGGAACTAATAACGAAACTTAATTGCTACTTGAGAGCAGATTGCAGCGAATATATTACCTATTTATGAATTTATTGATTCGGTTTAATGTTGTCATCTCTTAACCCTTGATTTCACAATGGGAATATATGTACCCCATTATTTTAAACCTTATTATATCGGATATAGCACTTTTATTATTACCAACACCAATGGAAATATTAAAAGCTTTATCTGATTAAATGGATTGTAAAATGAGTATATTTTTTTGTAAAGTTGTCATAAGTTCATTAATTTAAAGCTAGATAGCGTTGTTTTAATATCCAAATATAATATTGTAGTTAATATTTATTTCAATTACATATCATAATTAGCCTGTACCGGCCCACTGCAGGGCACAGGCCCTCCCGTACAGCATAATCATGTTGAGATTTAGCCGTAACCCATTACGCTCCCATTTATAAAACTTTATAACTTAAACAACTCTTAATAACCATATTGTTTCTTAAATTACTTTTTAAACTTCATGCACAACTAATCGTCTAATAACTATTATAAGTACTAGACTATGATTACATAGGAGGTGTCCGATCAGTGGACCGCATTTTTTATTGATTCGATAATTTCATAAGTTGTTCACAACAGAACCTCTTGGTTATGTATGATCCCCTAGTACTTTTCTCCAAATCATTTTAATATCCCTAAGAGTAATTCTCATTTAAAGTGTTGCCAAGTCGACCACATAAGGTTGCCCTAATATAATTTCTTACTAAATATAAAATTACAATAGGTTACTGTAAAAAAAAACCACTCGTCACCGACTACTACCAACTAGCCATAATAAATTGATCTAGTGCTACAACACTAATGACGTGTGTCATGGGTGATTCGCGTACGTTGCATGTGCAAGCTCATCTGTCAAGTGCAGAGGTAACTGGGTTGTTGCAGACGACCGCAGGGTGCAGCTCGGGCACTTGACGACCATTACGTCTGGCAGCCATTATACAATCGAACATCTATTGTTTGAAGTGCTAAGCTAGGGATTTTATGTGAATTAGAATATTTAGGTTTAACAGCATGTGTGTACTTAAGGATAAAGAAATGTTATGTATTGACAATACTATGAAGATACACCATATTGCCCAAGTGATAAATGGCATTTTATATTAAGTGAACGGACGGTTGGTTAGCTCACCTGGTGGTAAGTGATACGCATGACCATGACAGATGGAGTTCTGAAGAAAACTGATTAAAAGGTAGTTATTCTTTTTTTAACACTTCCTTGCGTCTGCGTCATCCGAGACGACAGATGTTAAGTCTCTTATAGCCTTGGAGGAGTTCTAGCTCCTCCGAACTCATTTCCGGTAATTTTACTAGCTGCAGTACCTAAAACACAGAAGTACAAAACACTTCTACTTTACGGGGCGATATCTTGCACTGCGGTGGTACGAGTAAAGTACCTACCAAGATGACTCAGTACCTAGTGTCTAGCAAGGCAAAATATGAATTATTTCATGGACAAACTCATATGTTACCGTTCAGGGCTTTAGAGTGTTTTCTCAGTCAACATATTTTCGAGATCTGTAATTATTTACTCATCCAATAATTAATTTTAGACTGAGCCTTAAAGGTAGCCGGGTTTTGTTAGCATAGGATGAAAATTAGGTACGTGAAAAGCCTACGGGTATGATGAAGTTGTTCCATTCATTTTAGATTGATTGTAGCCGTACTTAGGAGCCCTAACGGGATAGATTCGGGCCCCGAAGGATCACTTACGTCAGAATATGCGAGATATATTGCCTGGAAGATTGATTATGTCCTACGGTGGGCGTCTGGGAGAATGGGCGGGATAGATTTGGGAATAAAATCGCTGGAAGAGTCCTTTGGGTATTGTGCTCAAAATATTTATTACTTCAAACTTAGGATGTACGTACTTTTATTCATATTTTTTTTTGTCAATTTTAGGTATCAAAAAAAATGACTCGTATGTGTAATTTCTATGTTACTCACAACATAAATTTTTATCCTCAAATTAAATTCAAGCTCGGAAATTAATGTGTTAAATCAAATACATATCTATTTACTTAAATTCCCAAAAGGATAATAACATTTTTGTGTCATTATCGTACAACATAATTATTAAGTATTTCATAAAATAGAGATGCTTAGAATATTGAAGAAGAAAATATTCGAAGATTGTTTTTGGCATTTGCGCGGGAATGTAAACGACGATATATTTTTGTAATATAATCTTAAATGATTCTCTAAGGTTACTAAAGTTTAATGGATCTTAAAACACATAAACCTAAAATCTATACTAATATATAAAGCTGAAGAGTTTGTTTGTTTGTTTGAACGCGCTAATCTCAGGAACTACTGGTTCGATTTGAAAAATTCTTTCAGTGTTAGATAGCTTATTTATCGAGGAAGGCTATAGGCTATATATCATCACGCTACGAGTAATAGAAGCGGAGCAGCAATGAAGAATGTTTCAAAATCGGGGGTATTTTTTCATACTTGGAGCTTCCGCTGCGTACGCTGAGTAAACGGTTAAAGTTTCTCAAAAGTCATGTATGAGAGTATTGTTAGCCTTTTAAAGGTCTACAAAAAAGTCAGCGACAGCATATGTCTATCTTTTGAGGTTAGCTCACTATAACATATTTTTTGCTAGCAAAATCTGAAATTGACCCCGAAACCTTTAAAGTTGGAGGGAGGGGAAATATAGTGTATAGTGATTAGGTTTCTCTTCGAGAATTCTCGAACCGAGAATTCCCGGGAAATTTTGCCTTACTCGAGACGAGAAAAAAGTGGTCGAGAAATCGAGAAATCGAGAAATTCAGTCAAAAAATTAAAAACTTGATAACGCGCTTGCGTTCTCGTTGCGGCTCTGCCACGCGTCGTGCGAAATTAAATGAAATAATTTGTCCTATTAGAGGAGGGCACCGAAATTTGATATTTCACACGGTCGTTGTAATTATTAAGATTTGAGTTCCTCTCAGGAAGACCCAGCTAATTACGTTTCTGAAAAACGTTTCTAATACGTTATACTAGAGTACATAATAGAAAACGAACGTGTTTTCTCCTTGTCTGGAAACTTTGTGACAAAAATACGAAACCGATTGTCAGATGATGCTATAAATGCCCTTGTATTTTTAAAGGCTTATTTTTTAATGATAACGTGACATCGTGGGTTAGCTTTTGAAGCAGTTTCCGCTTTAAATTATATTGTATTGTAATTGGTCTTAAGATTTTTAATGATTTATTAGATTTTTATGTTAACTTACGTAAAGAAAAGACTCCATTTACTTATAACAAATATTGAAAAGTTGATACAAAGACTAAACTAAGGAACATGTACCTTACTGTTACTCGTAATTATTAAGCTAGTCTGATTGTTATTTTTTATAAGGAATTAAACTGTCGTTTTATGCTACGTAATTGAAAAGTTTGTAGTACAGACTGAGACTAAAATAAATTATTTAGTATGTAAGGTAGTACTAAGTTTCATTGTGGTGACATGATGACATTGTTTTTAGAAGATATTTTATTTGTTTTTTTTTAAAGAAAAAGACTATTTAGTATATTTGTTTGTAGAAACTAGAAATAATGATAAGAAGATCTCGCTAGAGTTTTTTCGCTTAATTAAAGTTTTCTATAGTTAAATTAAACTCACATGAAACTAAAAATAAACGTTGGTCATTGATAAATGTTGAATATTGCATAAAAAGTATAGTTTTGTTAAATCAAATATGTTTTGAGCTTTTCAATATTTCTCGACAACCCGAGAATTCCCGGGAAATAGTGGTCGAGAATTCTCGTGCTCCGAGAAATAAAAAAGGTCGAGAAATGAGAAACCCTAATAGTGATAAATGAAAGTACCGTGTTATCCTGAATTTAATGCGAGTGAAGCCGCGGGCAAAAGCTAGTATTGTATATGTAGAAAAATAATGAGCATTTAGGTACCCACTACACAGTATTCATCCCCTGGTATGGAACAATCTCGACCTATAGAGGCCTTAATAGTAGGGCCTTCATTTGTCGAACACACACACGCACATTTCTGCCCTGTGACGACTGCCTCAATTTCAGTTTCGATCTTTTTATGTTACAAAGTTTACAGGACGGTCAGGAAGTTCACCTGATGGTAAGTGATACGCCCAAAAAACAACTGATAAACAGTTATTGTTCTCCATCAATGCCGCTCTGCGCCCGTCACCCGAGACAACAGATATCAAGTCTCTCACACCCGGTAATTTCACTAGCTACAGTGCCCTCATCCCGAAACACAACAGTGCATAACACGTCTTATTTACGGGGCGATATCTGGCACTGAGATGGTACCTACCTAGACGACTCCGTACCGAGTAGCATTTTGATGACCCATTTGATGTAATGGTTAAATGTCAGGTTACCAATGTTCCGGTTTCGATCACCGTCTATAATAAACATTTGCCTATAAATATGTATATTTGAATTTTTCTTGATGAACGAGTATATCATTTAAAAACCATATAATATGTACGTTTTCCGACGCTCTTACGGTGAAGGAAAACATCGTGAGGAAACCTGCGCATGCCTGCGAAGAGATTCGAAGGTTGTGCGTGAAGTCGTCCAACCCGCACTGGGCCCGCGTGGACGACTAAGGCCTAACACCCTACACGGGTAGGCTCGTGCCCCTCGGTGGGGACATTTAATGAGCTGATGATGATGATGATGATATAATGTTTCTCCGTTGTTAAATACCCATACTGAATACATGTCATTGAATATTTGCAATATTTATGTATTATAGGCCACTCACTATACTCGTAAAGTGCATAGGCGTGCGTGAATGTTAAAATGAAGCTGAGAATCCAACTCATCGAGTCAACGCGATTTTTACACGATTTACTCATATATTCCAGCACAAAACTAACCTTTCTTTGTTGCTTCTGTATTCTTTACTTTGTGTTTGTTTGTTTTTTATATTATGATCTGTATTATAAGCTCCTATTTTAAGACTTTATAAGTGTGACATGTGGTGTTTTGATGGAAAATGAACATATATTTAAAAAATATATTTAACGTAGTAACCTTAATATTACTGTTCCCTCGATGTTTGTACGTTTACGATCAAAATACCCTTTACTAGATTAAACATATAAATAAAAACAGATGCTCTACACGCCGTTATTTAGCCATCTGGTTTTATTTTCATCTTTATTACATTGTTCGTGACTCGTAGAGATTGCAATCTAGTGCGGGGTTGAATATTTGTTGGCTCCTTAATTAGAAGATAACGCATGGTCAGAGGTTTGCGGCTTGGGACTTTCACACCAAATTAGACACTCTGAAATTTAAGCAAATAAGAATCTCCCCCATTTTGTAAATGTACGCTCATTCGAAATTTGTGTATGTGTGCTGCATTCGGAACACTTTTTTCGATTGTTTTGTTAGCATATCACGAATCTATACTTTTTACATCATTGGTCTGTATAGTGGTTGTAATGTTTAGAAAAGAAAGGATGGGTGTCACGTTTGAGGTTCAGGCACTCCGCTCTCACCGCTGCCTGTGTAGTGCACTGGAACAGGAGGTCCCCGACTGCTGCCTTGACCTGCCACTGACCAGTTTAATGTGAATGATTTAATATGGTAATTGTAAAGTAGAATACACTGTTTAATGATGTAATCACTTAAAATCTACCATAGAACAGAACGAATGAGTGTGACATTGTACTATTATGACCCTATTAGCGTATGTTAAAATGAGCGTCGGTGGCTCAATGGTAAGGACTGTTGCCTTCCGACCAGAAGGGTGCAGGTTCAAATCCCGCCACGGACCAATGTGTTTTCGAATTTACGAAATTATATGTGCGTTATCCAACACTCTTATGTTGAAGGAAAACATCGTGAGGAAATCTGCGCACGCCTGCGAAGTGATTCAAAGGTTGTGATTGAAGTCGGCCAATGCGCACTAGGCCCGCGTGGACGACTAAGGCCTAATCACCCTATACGGTTAGGCTCGTGCCCCTCGGTGGGGAGGTTTAACGAGCTGATGATGATGATTGATGATGAGCGGAATTGGAGCCTCGTTGCAGTGTCGAAGGACTTGCGTGTGCCCTTCATTTGAGACCACAGAAGTTAAATTGAATTTTAAGAAACATCAAAAATAAATATACAGCAGGAAATTCATGTAGAAATATACGCGGTAAATAAAGCATTACATATGTATAGCACGTGTTCTTGGCGGCGTACTTTGATTCGCCTTTTGCTTACCGTTCCGTCTAGAATCCAGGTCATTATTTACATATCTTCAAGATGTCTAGAATATTCACAGTTGATTACGTGAAAGCTACTCAACCATCCGAGTGTAGTTTGTTTTTGATTTTTGTGTAATTTGCCAGTGTTGACGCCGCGCCGGGAACACAAGACAATATAACTTTGATACTAATTGAGACATGTAATTCAATAATCATTACCTACTATAACGTGAGTGACTTACAATTAAATCAATTACCTGCGTAAATTAAACACGTACGGGGGATATTTCTGTCCTATCTAATAAATTATATATATATATCTTTTTTATTAAATATAGCAAATTGCTCGCCTGGTTCATTCTAGTAACGAAAATTTGAGATTATAATTGATAACGTTAACGATTGCATACACTTACCATTAGGTGAGCGACCTGACCGTCTTGCATACTTTTAACATAAAAAAAGGACGCCCATTAATTTTATCGCTATCATCAGCTCATTACCCTCACCGAGTTACACACTTATACGAGTATACACTTAAGTACTTTATACTTAATGCTCGCGTTTCTCAGGACCATCGCAAGCATTCATTGAGATTCTATCATTTGTTTAGAATTCAAAACATTTTATTATAATTATAACAAACGCTCTCACATTTAATGTTCACCCCCAAAGCTTAGGCATACTTACATAAACAACCATGTTTTGCTAGCAATAAATGTGTTCGTCATCCCCACGTCGTTTCTTTTGATTGTATTACTACTATACGAGTTTGACCTGGTCGTAAGGGACTGTTTCGAAGGCTGTGCCAAACATTCCTTGCACAAACATAAATAACTAGTGCAATAACATATCCCGGGAAATTCGGGAATATTCCCGGGTGTAAGCCACCGAGTCTGTGTTGACCCGGAACTAGTGTTGCCAGGTGTCCTGGTATGCGCGGGACGTCCCGATTTTCAGGGGTCTGAGGGTGCATCCCGTTCGGGACGCTAAATGTCCCGATTAATTAGAGAAAAAATCAGGTGTTTCATAAAACTAATTATATCACTGTCAAATTGAAAATGGCACGTCATCAGCAAATGTGATGTGACATATCATTTTTTATTGTTACGTGTCCCGATCTTCAACCTCAAGTCCCGATTTTTGGCTCGTGTCCCGATTTAAAACAAATCGCACCTGGCAACACTACCCGGAACGTACCGTATAATATCGCTATACATTTGCAAATAAACAAACTCACGCTCGAAAATATTATGCATACAATAAGCTTCGAATATACTGCTTTGAGCTGTGTTAGGAATTTTAAAATATGTATCTTTATACAATATAATAGCATTGAGAACGTCGGTGGCTCATCGGTGTGGACTGTTGCCTGCCGATCTGGAGGGCGTAGGTTCAAATCCCGCTACGTACCAATGTACTTTCGAATAATCGAAAATGTACGTGTATCCGATGCTCTTACGGTGAAGGGAAACATCGTGTGGAAACCTGCGCACATCTACGAAGAGATTTAAATGTTGTGCGTGAAGTCAGCCAATCCGGGCCTGGGCCCGAGTAAACGACTTAGGGCTATACACACTATTATGGTTAGGCTCACTAGCCTCTCGGTTGGGACGTATAATGAGCTGATGTGATGATGATGATGAATTGAACAGTTTAGAATTAATACACTATGAAATTTTATAGTTCGTACATGTTCATTAAATCTTGTCAATTAGTCTATAGTCTTATAATATTTCGTGATAGTAAAGGATCAAATATTAAATGATTTTCAGCGAAATGCTTATTCAATTACGAAATTTCGTTCAGGTTCTTCTCAAGCGTATGTGAGCACTAATGATGTAATCTAAGTAATTTATTTCGTTACTAAGGATTCTTGTTAAATCTATAACATACAAAAATTGGAGTGTATGTTTGTAATATTAAAATTATTATTTTTTCTTCATGCATATGAAACTAGTATACGGTACAAATGCTTAAATAAATTTTTTAAATTTTGTCCGTTTGTCTGTTTGTTCGCGGTGATCTCGGAAATGGCTGAACAGATTTGCGCGGGACTTATTTTTGAAGCTGGTGTACTAAGGAAAAACTAGGGATTTTCGAAAAAGCTTTTTTAATTGGCAAAAATTAAGTCATATTTTAAGCGGCAGCCGCGCGTCGCGTGTCCTGCGCGCTTTATTTTAGGTAATGTTTTATAGGAGGATATCTTGTAACCGCTGGTTATACCGCCGGGAGACAGGTATTAAATGAGGCTGTTCCCTTGTATTAAATAATGTGTATTATAGAAAGCTGTTATTAAATCCTCACGAGTATAAGTGCTGCGGCACTCAAGCCACAATCATACCAGTTAATACTAATTAGACTCAACAAAGAAAATAAATAAGTTGCAGTGTCAAATATTGTCTCGTGATATGTAAGGTTTACACAATTCTGTGTTCTGAGAAGAGAACACAGTAGTAAGTGTGATAATTGGGCTTGAGAGGACTAAAATAATGTCGGCTCGAGTAACGGTCGTTGATTCATAATAATTATGTCAGCAGTTTTAAGACGACCCATTTGGTGTTGCGGTTGAGAGGACGACTGCAACTTCAAGGGTTCCGGGTTCGATTACCGGGCAGGACAAACATTTGTGTGCATGAACATGTCTGTTTGTAATGGTCTGAATGTTTTCTATGTATAATATATATGTATTTACAAAGAAAATTTATACAAGTATGTTTTTCGTTGTTCAGTACCCATAATACAGGCTTCACGCTTAACTTGGGGCTAGATGACGCTGTTGAGTATCCTAATCGAAGAGACGTGCTCTAAGATGGAGCGAGCTTGCCCAGAAAAAGCCTATACACTCGTTTTTTCGTCAATGCCCACGGGGTTGTATGTGGACGGCAACACAGACGCAGGCAGTTCTTTCCATTCGCTTGCAGTACGCATAATGAAAGTAGACGCAAAACGCTTAGTCCGAATACGGGTTATATATTATAAGCTACTTTATTACAGCAATTGTCATGGGAAAGTGTCTTATCAACCATCAGGTGAGAGATCTGTTCCTCCTGTTCACTTCATAATATAAGAACTTACAATAAATAGTTTACAATAACGGCTCGTAAGAAATAAAGTAATAAAAATTTGAACGTCGGAGGCTCATCGGTTGTCTTCCGATCTGGAGAGTACAGGTTCAAATCCCGCCACGTCCCAATAACTTTTAGAGTTTTGAAATTACATACAATATATGTACGTTTATCTGTCGCTCCTACGGTGAAGGAACATCGTGAGAAAACCTACGACCAAACCGTCCTCGGCTCGCGTTGACTACTCATGTCTATACACCCTTTATGAGTAGGCTCGTGCTCCTCGTTGGGAACGTATAATGAGCTGATGATAAAGATGACAAATTTTTAAATAATAATTTATGCGGCCATTTAAAAAAAAACTAAACCAAATGAAAAAAACGAGGCAATAAATAATCAGGGTCGTCGATCCAGTTTCTCAATAAACGAGTCTTTAAAAAAAAAACAGTCTGCAATAAAGCGATTTAAACATGTTTTTAAAGTGCAATATAAATAATATTAAACCTAAGATTGCTTTGAGCATAAATTCAAAGAACTCAATTCAAAACCAATTCAAAGATCAAACGAATTGTACATACACCATTCAACCGCATCTCATTCAAACTTCTGCGCTTTATTTTGCTCATCAAATAATTTATTCATACCGTTTACAAGCTATAAATAATACAATCAAGATAATTAGAAAGTGCCCACTGAACATTCAGTGATCGATGGGTCGGGGGTCCCCCCTCCGGAGGGCGATCATACCTTTGTGCTGTTTAATTATCATGGAAACTTTGAACGTTTCCGGTGAAAACTTAAGTATGTTCTTGCTATGGTTTGGTTTCTGAAAGATTGTAACTTGCTTCCCTTTCCTTGTAATAGTTTTACTGTAAATTGAAATTCAACAAAGAATAAAACCTCTTTGGAAAAATTGTGTTTCTGACCGTTTCACGTAACTCGAAGTGCTAGTGAACACGACCAAACTATTCCACATTCGACACAAGGATCATTAGCAGTTCAATTATAAATAGTCTACAAGTTACAATTTCGTTTTATCTTTCATTTGATATTGACAATCTGTGGTTTCAAAGGTAATATATGAATTTGTGCCATACGTAAGATTAAAGATTCAAAATATTTGAATGTTTAATCTTACTTAAGGGCTGCTGAAAATTTTAAAACGAGTCACATATAATATCACGTTACTGTGTCTTAAAACGTTTACATGAAATTACATTAATTTAAAAGCTTTCAAAGTTTAATTTGATCGTAGGAAGAAAATCTCAATCACGCTCATTCCTGAGAATAAAACTGTACGTAGTATACGTATCTGTTTTGTCTTTAATATGTTTTTCCTTTTGGTGAGCAACACAGCGGTCTGTTTCAAAGCAACTAGGAGTTTTCTTCTATAGATGGTCAAAGACTCAGTGGGGATAACAGCTGTTCGACAATAAGCAGGTATACCATTATACTAGGCGAGCAAACTGGTTCGGTGAAGTGAACAGGATGTTCACTACATTACATTTTATATTTTGTGTTGACGACCCATTTAATGTAATTTTTGAGAAGTCGGCTTTTACACAAAGGGTTTGATCCCCGGGGCAGTGCTGACATTGTTTGTATTGTATTGTATGGGTGATTCTATGTTTATGTAATTAATGGTACAGATAACAAAGCTCTATATGAAAGTTTATCGGTACTTTTTATTCCTTGATCTGATTGATGTTTATATCGGTTACATATTACGCTCACCCGATGTAAGTCATACAGCCTCGCATGACACAGCTCGATCGAGCTAAGCTCACAATTGATACAGTTTCATTCTTCATTCAATGCCGCACTGCGCGCAATCGGATGCGGACCCTTAATCGCTTGTTATATGTGTGCTTAGTGGCTAGATGCACTTATGTAAATGTCGAGGACCATTTACATTTATAACTGGTGGGGCGAGGGGGTGCGAAGAATCCCCCGGGTTATGGTGGCTGCCAAAAAACCTATATTTGGCTACGTACAAGGACGCCACGATGCGGCTTGAACACACCGTCTCGAATTAGAAGAAGAGTGAGATCATATTAATGGAGCAATACTGGGGTTCTTCTGACAGTCCGAAGTAGGATGTAGAGACCGATGACCTTGAATCCGGAACTTCTTCTACTTCGAGAAAGGTGAAGTTAGGTTTCCCGAGTGGTGTTCGTCGGTTTCTGTTCACAAGTCCCTTGTCAGCAACGTTGTGGAAATCTAGTAGTGTGTCGAACTCGAAGGAGCGTACCTTGTACAAACTCACGACAGGACTCCTAAGGTGGGTACAGTATAGGCGCCGACCTCGGTCTACGTGTGCGGATTATCTGGAGGGTTGAAGCCCGGTCATGAGATATCTCCGAGCCATACATGGCACAACTTCGACCTTCTACAATGTTATGGGGGATTCAACGCTAAGGTGGAGTACAGAACGCGATCCTGGCATGGTGGAAAATCGGACTTCATGGATGGGGCAGGAATCATAGGGGGCAGAGCTCGGTTCCAGCTTCCGCGAAATGGGTGCTCTTCTCTGCATGATTCTTCTTTAAGAAGAAGCTCAAGAAAGATGACTGGCAGAGCCCCGAACACTGTGACAAGGAAACGAGATAATTTTTATGGCGGATAGCGAAATATATTTAAAGATGTCTCAGGTGGTCAACAGGTTTAGAAACCAGGAGTGATCACCGACTTGTCAGAGCACTTTGAATATATGTTGTTCAGACCGCCAAACGGTCTCCTTACTAAAAATCTACTCTCAGACCTACGCCGCTCCAAATACACCCGTGGGTCACTGAACAGTTCCATGAACTTCAAAAAAGCAAGTTCGACTCGCTGGAAACCACTGGCACGTGGACGAGATACGATAACGTGGTGAAGCGGCTGTCTGGGTCGCAGGCATCTTCCCGCCAATGACGAGCGAGTCGTCCAAACTTTCTCCGAAAACCTGGATTTGGATGAGGCTGGACGGATTGGATGAGACGCGAGATTGCCATCGTGCTGTTGCTTCGCCGGAATATCAGGCTCTATCCAAGCGGATACGAAAACTGTTCGCCAGGACCTCCGCTTTTCAATACACAGGCACCTTAGTTGAACAGAACCAGGGGGCCCAAAGTTTTCCACAAAAAACATTGGGAAGACCATCTGGTTAAGGCTTAATCGAGATGGGCAATACTTGCACTCGCCGTCACCTACCGTATTGTATATAAAAATTTTATGAACACTTATTTATCGAGCGCTTCGCGGATGATCGTGCCCGAGATACGAGGACAATCATACGCTTTGCCGACCTGCCCAAATAATTGTCACCACTAAGCGCCATTATCGCAGGATATCCCGGATGTTGGACGTTAGCGAGATTAGCGCAGCCTTGGAGCAACTTAGGAATTGTCGGAGCCCGGGGGATGCGGTAACGGTATTACGAAGACTCCTAAAGCTCCATCACGAGTGTGACAGCTTCCTTAGGGCATTAATCAGAGGTTCTTTAATGCCGTTCATCCACAGGAACGACACCAGAGGCGTCCGGTCCAGAAGTGTTGTCGTATTGTTCTTGAAAAAGGAGACAAACTCTCGTGAAGATAATAGATCGATTAGCACTTCTGAGCTACGTCTTATAAG
>PQWD01003346.1:0-51295 GCA_019425675.1 Leucinodes orbonalis
AGTTTTGAAGTTTATGGCGATTGTATGTACAGTCAGCCACACATCAGGTTACAACAACCTGTAAAATTTTCCCAAACGATTTAAACAAAACATGCCTGACATTAAGGTAAGAATCGATTGAAGAAATTTGACAGATTTTTTACATTGACGTGTGGCTGTCTGTATAGTCGCTTGCAATAAAATGTAAACACATTGACTCTTATGCCGCGATAATAAGGTTTATATTTGTAAGAGGTTACAACCTTATGTACTCATAAGTATATATACTTAACACGTGACTGTATAGGTATACAGTGGTACATTTATTTATTTCGATCCTGTTTACTTATTTTCAGTTGTTTCTTGAATGTAATAAGATGCTGTCTCGGGGAAAAAAAATGGTTCTACTGACACGTGGTCCAACCTCACCCATTGAAAGTGGTCCAACCTCACCCATTGAAAGAAATGAATCTTCAGTGTCACCTTCTGAAGTCAATCAAGATGGCAAAAACTCTGTTTTGCCAGCTGTAAACTCCCAGTCTATTATTGACGACAAAAATTCAACAAAAGAACAAGAATCTGGGTGTCCAACTGGTGACTACTCTGGTACCGATTCAGGTGACGATTTCAAGCCCTCATCTAGTTCGTCTTCATCCTCAAATAGTTCCTCCAGTTCAAGTAGTTCATCTAGTGATAGTAGCTCTGAGAATGAAGCTGTTGATAACCAAGAGCCAACATCATCAAAAAAAAGGGGTAGAAAACGTTCACGTAATCCTAATAGCTGGAAAAAAAATATTGCAAAAAAATTAAGGAATTCCGGTAATGAATACCGTTCAATTAAAACTGGTAAAACAGTTCAGGCTAAAAAAATTGGTCCCCCTTGTTCCGATAAGTGTCGGCTGGCTTGCTCATCTCATTTCACCCAAGAAAAAAGAATCCAAATATTCAATTCTTATTGGGAGCTAGGCAGTATAGAAAGACACCGTGATTTTTTAAATTCGTGCATCAGACCACTCGAAATTGCAAGTCGGCGTATCAATACGAATCGTCGGTACCCAAGACAAGGTAACTCTGCATTTTATTTACTCAATGATGGTCAGTCAGTTCGAGTCTGCAAAACCTTTTTAATCAACACCTTGGGTATTTCACCAAGAACTATACGAACTGTCATTGATGCTAAAAAACTCAATGACGGTATCATTCCCGAAGATCGCCGAGGCAAACACGGTAAGCATTGCAAATTGGATAATGAAGTGATAAAAGCCGTCAGAGACCACATTGAATCTATTCCAAAAGTAGAAAGCCACTATCTAAGGGCAAACACAACTAGGCTTTTTATTGACGGTGGTTTAACTATTGCAGAATTGCACAGAAACTACAAGGAGGTACAGGCACAAAATAATAAGCCAGCTGTTAATTACGACGCCTACCAGCGCATTTTTAATCATGATTTTAATATTGGCTTTTTTAGGCCGAAGAAAGACTTATGTGATCAATGCGTTGCATATGAAAATGCACCAGCTCAAGAAAAAGAAAAATTGTACGCCAGCTACAAGGTTCACCAAGAAGAAAAGAGCTTGAGTAGAATTGAAAAAGATAGGGACATGAAAGAATGTCAAGATCCTCAAAGTACTAACATCGTATGTACCTACGACCTACAAGCTGTCTTGCCATGCCCTTTAGGAAATTCATCTGCTTTTTTCTATAAATCCAGGCTAAATTGCTATAATTTCACTATTTCCAATGCAAAAGATCGAGAAACTAAATGCTATTTTTGGCATGAAGGCTTAGGCCACAGGGGATCTATAGAAATAGGATCTTGTGTGTACTCATATTTGTTAGAAGTTGCCAATAAGTATCCTGGCTATAATGTCATTTTTTACTCAGATAATTGCTGCGGCCAGCAAAAAAACCGATTCATATTTGCAATGTACCATTTCGCAGTAACAAAATTAAATATAAATTCTATCGAACACAAATTTTTGATACGCGGGCACACACAAAATGAAGGGGACACGGCACATTCAATTATTGAAAAAGCCATCGCTAGAGCAAAAAAATCTGGACCCATCTATATTCCTGACCAATACATATCTATAATAAGAGGAGCGAAGAAGACAGGGAAACCATTTTTGGTGAAAGAAATGAACTACAGTGATTTTTTCGATCTTAAGGCTTTAGCAGATAACATAAACTTTAACATGAGCAAAAATATTGAAGGGGACGCAATTAAAACTGGGGAGATTATGAGCATTAAGTTTACTAAAAATTGTGCCAATTATCAATATCGAACAACCTATAAGACTGAAACATGGAAAGAGGCCAAAGCTATATTAGAACCGAATAGAAATAACTTACGTCGAGGTCGAGGCAACGTCACAAGCATCAACGAGATCCTGATGAAACCAGCGTATACGTCGAAGATTGCTGTTACAGAACGCAAGAAGCGCGACTTGTTGAGTTTGGTAGAGACAAACATAGTACCAAGATACTATGAACAGTTCTATAGAGATCTCATTTAATTGAATTGATCTTGTAAAACCTACCTCCTTATTCAATATTTTATATACAATATTAATTGTGATTGCTATTAAGTGTTTCGAATAATTTTAATATTATACTACTAAGAATAAGATACCTATAAGTGATTAACTCGCTGTGATGTCACAAGTCTGATTAAACTTAGAATTCAGATAGTACTTAATTAGAACTAGAAGAATTGGTTCAGAACACAGAGTTATTTTTATTATTTTATATAATTAAGTAAACATACTTAAGTAAAAATCTCATTTTGTCCTAATTGTTGTTTTTTGAGAGACTTTCATACACTATTTTCTACTAATTTTTTTTCGTACAAATGATAAGAAGTACAAAATTTCTTATGTTATTTCGAAGAGTTTAGACTAATTTTATTTCTTTCGTTAATAAAACTACATATTTATGATTAAAAATAAAACTAATTAAATAATTTGTTCTTGTTTTCTTTTTTCTTAGAGTGACATAACTACAGTTATAATTTTTCGTTAGATCCACAACGTCACTTCTGAGGGCATTGGAAGTTTTAAATAATGGTATAGTATATTTTTTAAATTAGAAAGAGACAGGTATTTATCCAAAAATAAAGTTGATAGTTGACAGTTTAGTATAGACTATTCATCTCATCGGTATATCTTAAAGTCATTGTTTTGTGAGGTGTCAAAGTTTTAAATGCTTCTCCTGAAAAACTACATTTTTGCATAAGTGACAGTATTGCACCGGGGGTGCGATATGTGATCGGCCCACTGAACTTTAACTTGCTGATCCGGCGAGCTACGTTGGTCGTCAATATCTCTCTTCTCATATGAATTCATTCCTGATTTTATTCCTAAGAGAGAACCCGAGTATAGCTTACTGCAATACTTGTTGAGTGATTTTAACTCGTGAGCCCAGTCACGTGCACTCCATATATGCAAATAAGCAGTGTATACTCTGTGCGTCCAGACAACCAGAAAATCGCCAACATATTAAATTATTCATATTATTCGCCCATTTTTCTCTACAGATTTGAAACCATAGGCGATCTGCTTGTCAACAACACCACTCACTTTGCCTAAAATGTAAATTATTTATTGTTATTGCGATTAGTGTCAATCACCCTTCTCATAATCTCTATGTACGCTACTGTGTGAACCAATATCTATCCATGTCTCAAATTGGACATGCGACAATTCGCTTCCTATATATTCAGTGTTTCGACTCGTGACTGAAAGAACTTAAAGCCCATCTTAGACTGTAGCAAAAAAATTAAACATTCAAATTGTTGGCGATTCAGATTGAAAGGCTATTTGAAAGCTGATCATTAAATAATTTCGAAGCTATTGCCCGTGAACGGTGTGTGTTTTTATTATTACACGGTGTCGAGCAAAAAATCGTGGGCATCGGTCGACTGTGCAATAAAAAATTCGGCGATATTCACATCACTTCTGTTGCGGTTCCGTAAGCGTTATCATAAAAAATAAATAGTCATTTCTCGAATAAATTGTGAAAATAAGTAGAAAAACGAAACTTTAGTAAACTAGCTTTGCCCGCGGCTTTGCTTGTGTTAAACTAGCACGGTTAACATAATTCTACTCTCCTGAATTAGAACAATTCATGTGTCAAGTATTGCAGTCCTTCGACTGGAGTGCTTGCCCGCCTTGAACTTGATACATGAATTCAGTAAATTTGATAAATTCTCTGAATTTCAGACTATTTTAATAATGGATCAAGGATACTTCAATCCTTTTTTGTATATACATTTACATATAATTATTTGGGATTGATTATTTTTAGCACCTATAATCCATTGCATGCCGTGGAAACCTATAAGTAAGGTGAATTTATGTTTGTCTCTGATTTCTTGTACTGATTTGTTGTTCATCCTGTTGGTTGTCCTAATAAATAAATAAAAATAAGTACAGATAAAAGAACTCTGAACAAAATATAAGGTATAATTTAATTACTCTAATGTTAACGGTATGTCTTTTTACAGTACATTTTATATCCATATATTAGACTTTTCAGGCATCAATTATTAATAAAATATAAGTTATTATTATATATTTTATTAATATAATTATACTAACTTAAACTAAATTGTTGTAACTACGATGTGTAGTTACAAGTTTATTAAATTGAAAACCAAATTGAAAATGAAATAAATAACTAAATTGATAAGACCAGTGAACCAGAGTATTTTGGTTTAAACATATTGAATATACATTGGTGGTATATCAATGATAAATCAGATATTTTAAAATGTTACCGCATCCGCGCCTCCTAATACACTTACAGCGCGCACTATAACCTCTTCATTTGCTAACAACAGACGAAATCACTGTAATCATTTATCGCACGAATATCACATCATAAATCTATGGACAAAATTACAGGTTACATGTTACGATTACCTTGTTATTAGCGGTGACTCACTACTCTATACGCACGGTGAGATGGACGTTACAAAACATAATATAACATCCGAAATTAGCGAACACTTATGGGGTCGTTGAATTTAAGTTGCTGTGACTTAAAGCATGAGTTAAAGAGTGATAAGGAACCAATCCAACCACAGCAACGCGTGGTGAATCCTGCAGAATAGCAAAAGAGGCATTGGCGTTACGCCAACGCGCATACGTTATACGGGCTCAAAGGCCTCCAAAGTTAAAAATAATAAGGATGTTGACTGGCAGATCAACTGAGCTTACTTTTTTCGATCTATCTAAACGACAGACTAATTCATTTTATATGGCATTAGGACGTGAGGTTATCAAGTGAAGCACTCTTAATTCCTTATACAAATAATTCGATTTGTGGTTATTATAATAGTTGGAGGTGTTGAAATGAAAGAAATTTTGTTAATGTCTCAGTTTTATCACCAATTAGTGACGATGAATATTTTGACACGTCTCCGTCTATGATTCTTTTTTATATTGTTTAACAGTGGCGTGGATTACGTTATCAAGTCCATTGTCGATAACGTGTACAACTTGGCGAACAGTGCGACTGTTATAGCAGTGAATGTGAGTGGTTTTCCAGCCGCGTTACCATCTAGGCCCGGTAACGGACGGGCCGCTGAATTTGCTAATACCCTGAAATTTATGCAGCTTAAATGCACGGTCGTTGCCGTTCTCCGTGGCCAGTTATGTTTATTTTATTCAAGGAGTCGTTATTGCGTACGATTAGAATGTAGAGTAGAAACGCGGCTGACTGACGACTGTAAGATCCCGCCTGAAAAGGAGGCTATTAAACTTTAGAAGTATTATACTGAGAAAAAATATTTTTAGGTCTCAAAATATTTAAAATTTACTTAGTGAAATTTCTTAGGTTAAACAACTTATAAACTTGTTAAATGGTGCTCTTTACAAAAAATGTTTGCAATTTATACAAAACATTATTTTAAAATTTACGTTTGTTAATCGAATCCAATATTATATCCGCCACAGTCAAAAACAAACAGATTAACAAGAAAAGAATTGCTCGAAAACGAGTTCATCGTTGTGACCTCGCGGAGTTAATTAAATAGTGACTGTGTCAAATGAGATGGTACCCGGATTCGATGCGCATACAACACCAGGTGGGCAAACGAGGTTGAGACAATCACAGTACCGGCTTATTGTTCAATTTAAATTCTTATGTTTGTACTAGACGTACATAGAGAACAAATAATTTGTAATTACATATTTGTCTGAAAGAAAGGCGATTCCGATATTCGGAGGGCACGTCAACTCTTAACCCTTTGACTGCCAGGAATGGATACAATGGAAAATCTATTCTTTGTGACGCTTTAAGGCGTATCTGGCGGTCAAAGGGTTTTAACCCGAGAAAGGAAACAATTATTTAACTATTGTTATTTGTTCGGTATCAAGTCACTGGGAGGTGACGGTTAAACCGTCGATCTCGGATGCAATCTTATCGGCTACAAATATTTACGTTAACACCTACCAATCGGCATTAGGCACGCATGATTGGTTACGGCCCCATAAACCCCCATAGCTATGTTGCGCGGGATAACCAGGGGCTGTTATAGGCTGAATATGAAATATTTGTAACTGGAACGAATTTAATTGAAGAATTTTAAATCAATCTAAATTACAAAACGAAATGAGTACCAGCAGACCCTTTGGGACTGGCCATCGGTGAAGTTTGCAATTAGAAGCGACGAATATAGAATGAGTTGAGAGTTTGTTACCCCCAACAGCTGTGTATCAAAAATACCATCCCCAGAATAGACGGTGTGCATCAGCTAGGGCAACACACGCATTGCCTACTTTCGAGACAGCAGTTACCGGGCCAGACGTGCCGTCGAGCACTCAGCCACCCGATGGAAGATAATTAACAACGAAATTGGCCGGAGACAGCTAGACGCCTTACTTCTGTGGCCCGCGTTGCATTACGCCCCGCAATAATAACACTCCATACAACAGACACAAGGCAATTAAAAAAGTTGGAACGCCCGTTTCCCACACATTACTGGGTGAACGTTGCGACCGTATTGCTATATACGCACTTAATATTGTAAACATACAATACAGCAGGACTCGATTCAGACGAGGGAAATTGTTCGAATCGAGGTGAAACCGACTGCGGTGGATGAGACAATTACTGGATAATAGTGCCTGTAATAACATCCATGGTGTTGCAGCTACAAAACTGCAGCCGGTGGAAAAATTAGGTCATCGGGGTTCGAGTTTCGAAACAATTTACGGCAGAAGTTGGCGTCGATAGAGCTCACGCTCTGATTTGCATATTGCTAACGAAAGTGTAACTGTGACTTGCGCCGGACCACATGGCATGACGCACAAAGTTCGTTTTTATCTTATTTGAAATCCATTCTAAGCAGATACTTTGTTTCACCCTAATATTCTAAATAATTACACACGATCGTATTACAAAACAATGCGGCCGTGGTACGGCACCGTCAATATTATTATTTAAAAAATATTATGAACGTGTGCAATATAAACACACCTGCTATGAAAATCTAAATCACTTCTTGAGTTTCCAGATATTGCACTACTGCACTTTTATTTCTGCAAAAAGAACTCATTAAATTCTTGGCCTTTATCAAACTGAGTACTTATTAATTTATGTAAATAACTAAAATAAACGCAGCGCCCAGAAACAAAAATTTCAACGCATCAGAACTGATCACTTGCAAAAAGAAGGTCCATCATAATTTACCGCTCCAGTTTCATGTTTCGCTCCTGATAGTCGTGTGAAAAGCGGCTCTGTACCCGGATCAAGCGTCGCTTCTCTGATGTACCAGCGAGACAGCGTGAAAATTAACTTTATGGATAAACGCGATGATAATTGACTGCAAACAACCCATCACGCCGATTGGTAAATTCAACTGCAAAGTGGGTCGTCGAAAAAGTGAAGTTTCGTCAAATGCACCACTTACCCAATTCAAGAGAGCGGAACCAATGTCGGCGGAAGCATTGTGTTGGAGCGCTCGGCTTGCTGAACCTTTTGTGGGAAGTGTATTAGATAACGTGTTTGAGAGAGCGCGCACAAAACAATGAGTGCGATTTCGCGGACGCATAAGAGTGAGAGCGATCTGGACGTTAACGAATAGTTAATGTATCCCAAAACGGTTATAGTTTACATAACCGTCACAGTACATCACGTAGAGATCGAATGATTAACAGACGACGGTGAGGGCTGACCGATAGTATCTACGGTTCGTGAGACCTATACGAATAGCTGTTTCCTCCTCAACATTTGTATATTCATAAAAGCTTCTGTTCACACGCTCTTTAGAATATGTTTTTGTCACACCCACGCATTCCTGATGTCGTATGACTTCTGAATCATTTTATGGAATATTCCGCGGCTCTCGTGTGTTGATATTTCAGATTATGGTGCTACTTAAGAGCGACATGAATTAAGAAGACATTTTGATCTGGCATTTTATAGGTAATCCTGGTTAGGATTCCATTAGGACGGGGACAGGAGCGTGCGTGGGTGCGACAATGCCACTAACGAGGAGCCGATATAATCTGACAGACAGCGGACATTAGTTAATGCTCCAAGAGCACCACAAGCGGGTAAGATAAGACATACCGTAAAAATAGTTCAGCGGTGGTGTACAATGAAAGAATGATGAGTTCCGCGATGGCACAAAAGATTGTGAAACGTCATACAGTGCACAATAGAGAGAGCGACGCGAGCGTGAGCATCATGCATTACTAATCATAAGTAGTAGCTTAAGCTTTATGGTAATTTAACATATCGTATAGGACATGTAAACAATAGCATATGCCTATGCTGCTCTATTTCACATACATTTCATTTCTTATACAATTATTAGCAACTATCATTTTATTACTAGAAAATCCATTTGCATGTTATCATTAAGGGTAATGCAAAAATTATTATATGCCGACAATGTACGAGTATAATAGGACAACAAAGCCATTACTGCTTACAAAATGAAAATTTGTTTGCAACAAGTTTCCATTTCTGGAATATTGTGGTTTGTGTACCTTACAGTTATCAATTAATTTAATATAAACTTCTTTACATTTTTGCTTTTACCAATCTTTAGTGCACTTTACTTTAAAGTAAATAAAATACTGTTTACGGTTTATCTAATTACGTGTCGTCGTATTATCGTTTCGTTTCAGACCAACCCCGTAAGGTTTGACGTAGTTTTAACTTGTATTGCTTCACAGTCGGGCCATTTGTTTGCTTCGCCGTGATGGCTATGGTACATAATTTATGCCGTCTTTCGCCACACTTCATTGTGACGAAGGATGTTTTACCATCATGGCGGCCACATCTGAATGCATCGACACCGATTGCAGTACAATTACGTGACTCGCCAGAGTGATAATTTGCTATCATTATACAAGCGCATAGAAATGTATATGTCGTGTACACGTTTCGTTACGTATGTATTGGTAGAAATCAAGATAAGCGGTTATTTTAACGGTGATGATCTGATGAAGGTACTAACATATTTATCATCACGGCGTTTCATACTTCAATGTAACTTCCTACATACAATGAACGTCATCATCATCAGCTCATTAAACGTCCCCCACCGAGGGGCACGAGCCTAACCGTATAGGGTGATTAGGCCTTATTCGTCCACGCGGTCCCAGTGCGTAATGAATACAAAAATGAATAAGATACAGTAGCTATTTCGTTTAAATTCTTCCTATCCATATAACTAGTTGTTGGAAGTCTAAAATGAGGCTCCGGTAAATGAGATGCTCCAGTATGTGTGATTACGAGAGCAGTCTATGGCGGATGGATCGTTAAAAAATGCATTCAGCGTAGGAAATGTATTTCACCTGGTCCCATCTAGTTCACCTCAAGCCTGCTACATGCACGCGGAAACAACGAACTGTTAGCCAGCACGCTCTAGATACATTATTTGCGAAGCTCGTTAATTTTTTACCATCTCTTGTTAGTGACGTCGGACGTGACTTTTATTTGCAATGAACCAAGCATTGTTAGTAAGGCGTTTTGCACACAAATAGCTTTAAATCTTTAGTGGGGCTAGTCTTAACTAATCCTCTGTTAACGCTTATTTTGATATGTTTATGGATATATTTTAATACCTACTTACTAAGACTCTGTATTAATACTAGACAATTGATTTCTAGATTGCTACGCCAATTACTATGAAAATTACAAAAGTTAAAGCGTAGCTTGGTGGGGTCGTTTTATTGACAATATTCCTAGTGGTGCGCGAGCGCATTCGCCTCACTTTCACACTTTCACTGGGGCGACGCCCCCGCGAGATATGCACCGCGTACGCTTGCAATACAGTATGCAATTCACTGTTTAGCGCCAGAAACATTGAATTTAATGAAACAAAAACACGATATTATACTAGATATGTTCATATATGGCTGAAACTGGCAGGAAAATTACAACAGAAAAAACGTGATGGCCAGGGGTGTAAAAAGAATTTGCTCAAAAAAAGGCTATTTTCAATAGAATATGCTTCAAGAATCTAAAAGATTCGCACTTTTCAGTCAAAAGTTATAAACGAAAATAGCCTTTTGTTTTTTGGGAACGAGTCTTTTTCCGTCCCTGGTCGTCGAATTTTACCTGAGAGATTTTTTCTGCCAATTTTAATTTGTCCTGTACCTTATAATTGTTGTATACATTGTATACCAGGTTTGATTGGATACGCAAACAAGAGTTCTGTGGCAAAGACATATATCTAGGGTATGTTAAGCTCCAATTATACAGGAATGCTAGGAACAGTACAGCTGATTTGAACTTCGAGAGGTATATATATAATAATAAAGATGTCAATTGGCTTGTCCTCAACACAAGACACAGGTAGGTGGGATTGGGATTATTGAGCAGAACTACATGTTTGTAACTGTATTTTTATATATAAGTGCCTTTACTTAGTTCTTAAGCAGGTAAGTTATGGGTTCCAGACTATATTTCGGGACTCATGCAAAGCTCGCCGTGCATAGATATTATATGATAAATATGCATACATACTTGATCAAATTTACTAACTTTGATAATAATAATTAAACTTTACGAAATGACACATACAAGGCTAACAATAGCAAGTTACACTGAAACTGATTGCGGTGGTAGATACTCGTTATCTGCTCTTAATATTGAGACCAAATTGGGAATTATTACTAGTTGATACACATAACAGTACACGCTCGTGATGACGCGATAAGTATCTTTTGGAATTTCTCAAAAACAACGATGACGATAAATGTTATCAATGATGACTTGACTATATGGTTCTCGAAGAACGGTAACATCATCCAATCAACGGTAAAACAAAACAAATGATGCAGTTGAGCAAATTGAGTAGTCATAAGAAACAAGACTGGGATCGCAATAATTTCAATCCTTTGTCTGGAATACAAATGTGGGGGTGTAATTATGTTTTAAAGCGAATCCTATCGTCATCCAATTAAAAATGACATTTATACAAGTCATTATTAGTGGTACAAAAATAAAAGGAGGCGAGCATATGGTGGCTGTATTGAAGATAATAGTGATGTGCGAGTGAACGTCGAATCACGCCGAGGCTGGCCGGATCGTGGTGGACGGGCTGTGACCTTGTTTAGTTCGAAGGCTGCATGTGTACCTGGGTGTAAGTGTTTTCCGCATCTCGCCCGCTGCGGTCGGCGGACGGCATCTTGCGTCAAGGCCCACTTGTCCTTCGATTCTGAATACGGACCCGGTTTACCTTTAAAGATGCAAGTATTGGCTGCCAGTGCATTCGCTACCTCGAATATTGTTAAGAGTATGATGCAAAAACAGTTTCTACATTTTTTATGTATGTTTAAAATAAAAGCAACGCAAACACTAAAGGTTGTTTTTGTAAAACTTATTTATCTAAATAGAATTCACTTCGCTTTTACTCACGCCATGAACATTCAATGCACGACGGTGACCATGACGCGTATCGATTTAAAGTTAATCCAATACAAAGAGAGCCTTTTATTCAAAATGTGAAATGAATTAGAAAGTTTTATTGCTATTATAATATTATCTAAACTTGTGATACGCGTTAACGCTTTCGTTGCACCCGAATCGAAATCGACTTTCAATTACCACGTAAATTGCCAGTGACCGATTTCATTGTAACTTTCGCAATTGGTTGTGTTAAAATAAAGAGTAGACTTTGCTGCGTGTGTACATCAGTATAAGTATACACGTTTTAGTAGCATCGGCATTTAATATCGTTATGGTATCGTATTTTTTAATAACACTTTATTCGATTCATTTATAAGCACACATGAAAAAATAACTAACAAAAAACCACAACAAAATATAGAAGAATGCACAATTATCGGCTCACATTTAAATTTCGCGATAATAAGTAACAATATCACGCTGTAACATTACCCACAAAGCACATTGTTTTCAAACGATTCTTGTGGGAATCTAAACAAGAAAAGTAACGTGTGTGTATGCAAAAAGAAAAATCTAAACAAACAGTGAGAATGTTACCAATAATTTTATACCAGAGGCATTGGAAAACTAGCTTCCATACAGACCGTAACATTATTAAGCATTGGAAAACTAGCTTCAGTAAAAAAGATCAGCTGAGACATGTACACTGACTGCGGGATTGGTTCACAAATTTAAAGTTCTCAACGGGCAATGGAGCGAGAATTGCTCGAAGTCTCTCTTAAAAATCCGAAATGATGTTATCCGTAAGAGTACCAAAGTTACAGCCATAGCTCACCGGATCAGCAAGATGAAGTGGCAGTAGTCTGGTCCCGTATGTTGCAGAACCGTCGGCCGTTGGAGCAGACACGTTCTAGAGTGGAGACAGCGTCTTGGCAAGCGTAGCGTAGGACGCCCTCCAGCCCGATGGATCGATGACTTGCGAAAGTTCGCTGGAAGGAGGCTGGATGACAAAAGCAGAGGACCGGGATATCTGGCGCAAATGGGGGAGACCTATGTCCAACAGTGGACTGCGATAAGTTGAAGAGAATTATAGACGTCTATATTAAAATTTTCTTTATTGGATAAATCTTTCATTTTCATGGTTTAACCCGACGATGCTAATTGCGTAAGTGTGGTGCACAAGCTCGCTCTTAAGTGGAATTCGCCCTCAATTAATGGCGGGCCGCGATCGCTCCGTACAGTTCCAATTTCGAAATTGGAACGGGTGTTCACGCGTCGGTTCCCGGGTGAACGGCCGCCGGTGAAAGTCGGGAGGTGGATATGGGTCAGGTGGTCATTTACCCTTCAGGTAGCCGCTGTCGCGCCTCTGTTGTCTTTATGCACACATATCCACTGGACGATTTGTGTCAACTCTAGACTCGTTCACCAAAAAATAATAGACACGAAAGTCTTATTTCAGTAGTGATCATAACTTTGCTACTTTATAGATGTAGCTATATTTTTGATGATTGACAGCTACAATTGAATTGAATTTTTAGTTACTTTCGCTTCTAATGTAAAAATAAACATTAACGCGAATATATTCGTCTTAGGGACCCACATGTTGTTCCTTTATAATAAATATGGAAATTCTTCCAAGTTGTGAACAATTACCAAATACATAATAATAAATTATAAGATTACATCGCTAACTGGACAATTACAAGTTAACGCAGAAAACTGGCAATCTAGTAAGTGTGGATTTTTTTTGCAAATATGTTAAAGCTGTTGGCAACACTGAAAATCAGCAACAGTAACGGTTGCCTGTTATTAACAACAAATTTAATTGACATAAAAGAAAAACTAAGCTAACGACCATACGTGAAGTTGCGCCCGGCAATCATATATAAAAGATTTGTGTCAGTAAGGGTAGAGAGCATTTAATTAAGTTCATAGTCTCGTCGTAGTCATAACTCGTTAAGGTTGTATATAACAAAGTCACGTATATTTTGCCGTTATTAAAAAACGACACAGATAAACGCTTAAGGAAGGTTGCGGTTACATTATATGATGTAAATTTATAACGGTTCAATATTTATATAGTTCGGTGTACCAATCAAATGGCCTTCTGTTTCAAGAACATCTTTTGTTGTTTATTTTGAGGCGAATACAGACGCTATTACACAGCGATAACGAGCACGGCTACAATGTGTTCATTGATGAAACAGATATCCTTATAATACTTTCATTGAAATGCTCCGTAGTAACAATTTGCATGACCTACACTAAACAATTTGATCCAGTAACAAGCTCTGCAAAATAGATATCGTCCCGCCTTATTCTCGTTGACAGATATCACGTCCTTCCATTTACTGCGATCCTGACTTACGTCTCTGTTCCCGTATATTGATTCGTCTTTCATCTTCGTTAGTCGGTTTGAGGTCCGTCTGTATTATTTTTCAATCATGATCATGTTCCAGATTTCTTTATAACACGGCAAGTTACTTATGTAAGGCTAAATCTAGTACAAAACGATTGAGTGAGGATTATTACTAATAAATTTAATTCAATGTTATGTTAAAGCGAATTGAAAACAATTTAAAAATTGTAACTATGTGGAACGCATTACAAAATATATAGTTAACTAACCACAAAATCCAACAGACCGTAAAGTCTTCGTACAATAACATTTCATCAAATATTCCCGTGTCCGTGAGTTTGTAGAACGGGACGTTTCAAGGACAAGCATACTTTCACCTCCCACGATCCCCGAAGAGAAAGCGCTCGAGTCAGCTTTTTTCCATCCTTTGACCTCTTTATTGAGCCAACGAAACGTGAACAAGCCAGAGCACACGCAACGAAGACACAACTCAATGGTAAAACCGCTTTGATTCTGAACACACTTTATTGGTTTGGAAGAGCAAAATCGTAAATATCCGATAGTAGTGTTTGAAATGAAACAGGTACGCGATCAAAAGACGGAGATAATTCTAAGCTGAGGAGGAGAGCGAGGATTTTAAAACCATTCGTGCGTGCACAGATTGTTTCGATCTCGATCGGCTTGGGCTCACGCTGGCGACAAACGGCGGTAGGTTGGTGTTAACGAGCCCATTATTTATGCTAATAAAGAGTCTCATTTCGTTCCCTGCATAAATCTCACATAGGATTCTATGTGCGTTTGATAAAAGCGATGTTATAACGTAAACAATGAAGACGCGGAAGTGTACCAGTGAACGCTTCATTTGACCTATTAATTATGTGTGGTTGTGTCGTCGTTCGCATTGCTTGTTTGTTCAATTTGTAAAATAGGCACTTTATTATATCAAGTATATGCGAAGTGTTTGTTTGGAATGGGTCATATAATGGCAATGAGGAAGTGAGTCCGTTATAGTCGATAACTACGCGCATTCATTAGATAACGTCACAGTACCGCACTAGTCAGCAAAATTGGATTTTCACTAATAAAATGTATTATTGTCTTATGTCTAATCACAAATTACGGTATTGAAAGTGAGAAAAAATATCCCGACATTCAACAATTTTATAAGGTAAGGCTAGCGGGAACACGGGTAATCTACCTTTTACGTACTACTACCGACTGTTCTGTATCACCCTTTAACCCGAACACAGATATAATAAAAACTGCATAGCATTTATGGCTATTAAAAGTGAATTTTAGTTACCCACACAGAAGAGCCACCGGTTACAGATTATTTGCCATAAATCATATTTATTTTTAACCGATCTAATGATGGCGTCATTAGCAAATAGCCGTTCGAAACATAGGCTTATGTTGTGAAACTGTTTTATGCCAGCAAACATTTACAGAAGCAATGTATAATGGTTAATTTCGCTCAAGCAGAGACAATAGAAAGTTTCTATAATAATCTTTATTAACAAAGCTGCAGCGGTTGATGGAAAGCGTTGGTATTGATATCGCCTACGTTAAATTAAGTATGACGTAGTCTGAAACGACTTTTTAAATAAAATTTATACTCACAGTAATCATCACGAATATATTCATCGAACGTACCTGTACAGAAATAATAACATTGTATAAGTATAGCGAGCAAAAAAAACATATTTGCTGACAGATGGACTACTGCCGCGACTCTACAATTGTTAAACTTATGAAAAAAGTAGAGCAATAAATTCATTAATACTCTAAATATTCCAAGAAGGCAACATTTTTTTTTATTTAAGGCTAATATTTATTGAGTAACGCTTCTGTTTCTAAAGATATTTTTACATAATTAAAATTTGATAGATGACGAAATTTTAATATAAATATTTTGGTATAGACAGCAACTCTAGAGAAGATACCAAGAAACTGAAATATTAAACAAACACGGTTTTCAACACACAATGGTAGTTATTTCAAAACCGGTTTCGAGCATCCGAGACAAAAGGTGTTGTGCTAATGATTGATACAGCAAGGCACAAAATGTGAAATTACTTAAAAGCTTGCCAACAATTTTATAACAACTATGCAGATTGGCACACATTGCTATTGCAATACTTACACCTCCACACGAACATGCAAGTATTCTGCCACTTCTATGTATTAAAGGCAGCCAAAAAAAATCAATTAAAGACTTGCTCCATGAATTTATTCATGAAACGCAAGAAAAATTTGCATGAGTAATTGATAGAAATAAAACGGTTACAGAGTGATAGGTTAATTGAACTGGACGACATTATCTTTCACGGTGAATATATTGAATACACACTTAGCGTTTAATGGAATAATTTATGAGGCTGTAAATTCTTAAAGAGTCATCAATAGGCAACAGGAAGCCTTAGTTATTATTGAATAATAAGGTCTAATCAATATCAACAAAATTATTATTACGCATTAGAAATGTTGGGAATTTATTGACGTTTATTCTGTGGATTATAATTTAACGATACAAATTTCGATATTGCATTAAAAATATATATTCTTGTATTCTAACTGCAATACCCAAGTCGATAAAAGTATTGCGATCGTCGGTGCTATTGTGGTGGTTATCAGGCGTGGATCTTTTTCGACGCGTGTGAACGACAACATAGGAGTGCATCGCATGACTAATCTGCCCCCTTTGCATTCACCAAGCAAGCTGAACTTTACCGATAACATGAATCAGGAGGCATCGTGCGGCGACTCAAATGACACGCGGCGTTCCCATCAAACATACAATTGTAAATGGATCTGAGCACTAATACTAATTGTTGTCAACCATATAATGGCAGTATTGGAATATACAGTGTCGAAGTAAATCATATATCTACTTAGTTTCAATAATAAACTTCACACAAGTCATCACACAAAGTGACAGCCATGTTGTGTTGGCAGATTAGAATAGTATTGTCACTACCTACTCTTCTCTTCCCGCAGATGCCAGAAAAAACTGTTTAGGGACGAAACATACCGAACGGGTAGCTTCTTTCAGTGTTATTTCAAGGGCTCATCAATTAAAACAAGGGTCGCTTACTCCAGATGCTGAGAATAGGATAAGAAAATAATACTATCCATCATATGCATTGAGATTTTATTTAAATCTGACATGCAAATATATTCATACGATTTTCAAATTATAAAGATAATTCATTCATCATTTGTATACATATCCTGTGTGTTTGAAAATCTCTTCATACCAAACTACCAGTTTACCGAATATGCTTTTAAAATTACTTCATAAATCATATTAACAATACACAAGTCAAGATTACCAATAACCGAGTCCAAACATTTGATGGTCTAAATAGTATTGGGTGTTTAGTACAAGATGTGATGTCATTGGAACAATTCAGGTTGTAAACTATTTAACAACAAAGCCCACATCCATTCGGTGAGCAGCCATGGCCGCCCGATTATACACAGTTACTGTCATTTTACTCTTATTACTTCACGCATAAAGTATGATTTTGTATTAAAACTGCAACAATCCTTCCTATGTATATCCTGTATAGGGAACGGCGCCGTTATGTGCCCACTAAAATGTTGATAAAAACGGCTCTGTCTTCTTGATAGCCCAACTGCAGCTCGTTTACGAGCGCGATGCACCAAATGTGGGCGTTATAGCATTTATACAAATGTAGAATTATAAACATAATGCGGTTAGCATATGAAACTGCGCGTTCTAACTACATTTGTACTGAACGTTGAATATTTATAGTGAAATCTTAAACTATCTTAAACTTTATTATAGTACAAACTTTGATTGAATATTCAGTTGGGCGATAATATGCAAATATAATTGAAATCCACAATAAATTATTGTCACATCATTCAATTGAACGTAACAAACTATGTTATTTATTTTTTACATTAGTACAAAAAGTTTCCTAAGTCACGTATAAAAAGTAATACACCATCAAAGGTACGACGAGGTACGACCAGTTATCCCACTTGATGGCACGTGATAGGTACTCTTGCCTTTGACGGATGCAGTGTTTAAGAAAAACAATAACTGTATATAAGTATTCATTATTTCCCGTATAAACTTTACAGATGACAGATGTCCGGTCTCTTTAATCTCTCGATTGGCGATCGGCTGTACCACTCTTAATTTTTTTCAACATACATAATTTCAGTACTACTAATATTCATCACTCGAAACCTAGTAGCATATCAAATTCCTATTACACAGGGTCATATACCTAGACGACTCTTTAAATGTTTGGACTACTCAATATCTACCCTACCACTACCGCCTATCACTCCGTAAAACCACGAAAGTATATGTAGTAGGAGCTGTTCCCCGCGGTATAAGATTATATTGCAGTAAACCATAAACGAAAAGCGCGCAGTAAACGCGACGCGCGGTGAAAAATTGCTATAATTTTCTAAAATACAAATTTTTCCAAAATGATGTTACTCGTGGATAATATTGCGTTCGAATGGTGAAAACATTTTTTAATCGGTTCAGTACTTTTGAGCCTATTCATTACAAACAAAGTTTTCCTTTTTATAAAGTTAATATAGATAACACTAAATTCGTTACAGTCACCAAATGAGAAATGTAAGAACGTAAATATTTGTACAAAGTGGGGATCGAAATAACGATCCTTAAACGTACAACAATGTAGGTTTACTAATAATCGAGTCTGTCAAGACAAACAAATACACACCAATATAACTGATTTATCTTGGAATGTAAACGACCCTTAATTTAATAGGCATTCTGTTTACTATCGGCAGTAAACTTCGAGGGTCATAGATGTAAGTAAATATTAAATTAAGTGATAGGCATGGTAATAAATTTAATCGATTTTCCATATTGGTACTTCATTTAATGAAATTATTTACAGTTGAATAAAGAAAAATTAAATTTTTCAAAATATCAATGTTTCATGTTGTAGGTAAATAAAGTACAAGACAAACTATGTAAAGTCAAGTTTAAGACATACCATTTAACATTGATATTAGTAGCCAAAAAAATAATATTCGTAATTGTTTATACGATTTCATATAAGTATGTAGTCTTAGTTTGCTTAATCTTTAAATGTTGATTATATGCTAATTATGCTACGCAGTTAACAAACATGAAATATCATTCAAACTAATATGAAATAACATTGACACTATGCAAAGCGGCCAAATCTAGTTAAAAATCTTTTTTCATTCTTAAATAAAGTTAAATAATGGTGGAAATATATACAGTTGTATTAACATATACATCAAATACAAACATATATAAATATACAAATATGCATCCTATAATACAAGCCAACACTCCAAGAGCTTTTGTAATAGCACCTGAGTTAAATATATAGATATTTATAGCGCTACAGCGCAATTTGTTAATATCATTATGGGCTACATACACAAACAAAATTGACAACGTGGGTGTGGTGAGCTTCTGTCGGGATATACGAGCGACAACCGCCTTTAGTTAGATACCATGCAATCATAATATCGGTTCAGCAGTTCCCGGTGTACATCGCTTAAAACCAGTTTTTTTTATGTTATAAAGAGATCGGGATGGAAGTTCGGTCATCAACAGGCCGATCACGCTAAATTTTGACACTTAAACGTAACTACAATTGGACCGAAAACCAACTTTTTGGTCAATTTCATATTGCGCTAATTATTTGACAGCTAGTTCCGACGAAATTGAACCTTAAACTTAAGACAATACCGAATATCGAAAATACATCGTAAAAACACCTATGTTATAAACTCAACGTTTCGTTTTAAAAATAACGGGGTCGGCCTGAGCAGTATTGAAAAAATAGTCACCATATGAAGTGATTATTCTTCGTTAATATCGTCCTGTGCCCTTCGGCTGAGACGACCGATGTTAGGTCTCATATACCCGGTAATTTCACTAGCTACAGTGCCTTTATCCCGAATCACAAATGTGTATCACTCGTATTTCACGGGACAATATCTGGCATTGCGGTGGTACCTACTCGTACCTAGACGGCTCGGTATCAAGTCTTCCATCTAGTACCTAGCTTCAGGACAAACCACGATGAGAAGTCTACGCCCTTGTCGACACCGGTATGGACACTTGTCGTGAACTTATAAAGAAACGAGGTTACGGTTATTTTGGTGCGTGTCTCCTTGACTACAAGTGGAATTGGCTTTGTTGCTTGTGATCTAAAAAGCTAATGGGGTCAAGAGAAATTAGTTTTTAAACGTTTTTTCGATACTCGAATTGTCTTGGTATAATCAACGCCTTTTAAAGGTATCATACAAATTTCTTTAAGAAATTAATCATTCATTAACGATTCCGTTAATAATAGTCTTGTAAAACACAACTGCTCAGCTACTTCAGTGTTTATAAAATATTTGTACATGAAATCATTGTCTAATGAAGGCTGTATAGTTTTCTTGGGCTTCTTCTCAACAGACTAAACCACTAAACCGCTTTTTTTTATGTATCAATATTCATTTCTGTGCTTTAGTATTAGTATTTGAATTATTTTTTTGTTTATATATTTTTTGATGTTCATATTTAAGTGCTTTTTGTAAGCCTTATTTGAAGAAATGTCCATCAGATCAGCTGTCGACACGTTACGCCCAATTTTCTGTCCGTATTACCGTCCACTATATTACACGTACTCACAAATATAATTTGTAGGACTCTGAACATAAACAAGCAGCATATACCGCTAATGACAAGCGATGTCATGCTGCCGAACTCAACTTCACTAAATACTACAAAGTGGAGTTCCCGAGTAGGGAGAATGGCTTCAAAGCCCGACACGCACAGACAGCAAAATCTGTACACAGATGGCTCCAAAATGGGTAACAAAGTAGATGTGAGCCTACCGAGACCAACCTAGGGCTAACATTAGCACCAATTTGGTCAGTACGCTTCCATCTTCCAGGCTGAAGTATACGCATCATAGAATGTGCGGAAGCGAATCGACTGGAAAACTGCGTTAACCAAAACATAACAATATGTTCCGATAGCCAAGCACTCTAAAAGCATTAAGCTCAACCACTTTAAAATCAAAGCTGGTAAAAGACTGCGTGACCAAACTAAATGACCTGGAGGAAATAACAGGATAACTCTCAAATGGGTACCAGGTCATTCTGACATCATTGGCAACGAAAATGCTGATGAACTCGCAAAGGCTGGGGCCAACGCCATCCAAAAGACTGTAGAACCTGTCTGTGGCATCCCTGAAAGCCTAAGGAAAAATGAACTAGAACGGAAGCTCCTCGAGGACTCTGTCAACTACTGGCTAAAGTCACCAGAGCAGCTCACTCAAAAGCGCTAATCAAAGCCTACTCAAAGAAGCGAACCTCTGAACTGCTACAGCTCAGTAAACCCAAGGTCAGGGTCCTTGGGGCACTGACTGGACACTGCAAGCTGAAAAGTCACCTTCACAAAATGAAGCTAAGTGACTCGGAAAACCTGCAGATTCTGCGCGGAAGAGAGAGAGACACCAATGCACCTACTCTGCAATTGTGGTCCCTACAATGGAAGCGAAATATCCACTTGGTAATTATTATCTATGCCCAAGTGACATCAAATCTATAAAGTTGGGCAGGTCCTAAACTTCCTAAAAAGTGCCCAACTATTAGATGAACTCTAAGAGAGTTGCGAGTCACAAAAGATCTTCTAGTCGAATGACTACAGGTCTGCATAAGCCTGAATAGCCCTCAAAACCTAAATAATAATAATAATAAATACCGCTAATGAAAAAGGACCTTACAAACGTTGCTATGTCGTTTATCGTGACGACGCGAACACACGATACCATCGCAGCGTCTTGTCAACAATGGCCACAAGAAATTGGGCCTTTAAAACCACGTACTTACAAGCAATTTGTGGACTTATCTCTGCCACACTGCATTCATACTAACCATGAAAACGAATAACAAGAATGTTGCCAAGCCTACAAAGCTCTGGATATCTACGAATTTAAATAAGCTTATTACTCTGTATAATAATAAAATGCTAATGCTACATTTTGAAAATATATTTTAATGTATAGTAAAACCTTTATTTATTCATTAAGTACTTTAGTATTGGACCACCGTCCTGAGGCAATTTGTCAACTTTTAATGGGATAATTTGCAGTTATTATTTATGGCGAACAATAAAGCGCGGAAGCCGTAAATCATTTATCATAATTAATGAGTCAGCAAAACAATGGATAGACCATTAATTTTAACGCATAAAAGTTACCTCACCCGCTCCAGGAATTAGGTTCACTTTGATGACACATTGAATTTTATCGAAGCGAAACCGAGCCGATCAGTCATCATTGTTGAGTCAATCGCACTTATTGAGCATGACATACCTAGTATATAATAAGATTGCATTGAACCTGTTATTGTTAACTACTTACTATAGGACACAAAAGTATCACAAACACATTGCTATTGGAATTATTTTAACTAACTAATCTATAAACTAGCGGTTTCGATACTCTACAAGTATTATTGATATAACACAATCAGTCCCAATCTAAACGTACGATTGAAAACTAAACAATGCTCTCATTTAGTTAATATTAAATGCATTTCTTTTCGTCATAGCGTATACTGATGGTTCTTTGAGATAAGGTGTAACAATGGATACGACCATTGACCTAAAATTTCGTAAAGATACTATGCAGAATGGAGGTCCAAGTAGGATTACGTTAACGAGCTCATAATCGGATTACGTACGTCGATGTCGATGCGTCCCAGTTTCGAAGGCGGACCGTTACCAGCCAACCCACACCCGTCGGCGCACTGTGACAATATAATGATTGTGTATTTATCCGTACACCACATACAACGTGCACTCGAAGCTGTCTTAGGATCCATCCGTGTAATGGAGCCAAATGAATTATTATCTCCGGTCGTGACTACCGATTCTATATGGCATTATCTGAGGATATGAATATAAACATCGAAGGTGAAAGTAGTTTTTGATTGTGACGACGGTGACATTTTTTTTTTCTGTGTTGTATACAATCATTTACGATTCACATCACGCGGGGTAATTGAATGAACCGGCGCGTTCATGGACCGCGTGCCATTTCACTCGGCCGTGACTCACGAATTAGAGCTCGACGAGATCGTAATTATACGAGAGATATTTCGTGCGCACCCACTCGGCCAAACACCGCGCCCGCACTCCACACACCAACAATAAAACGGATATTTTAATAAGTACTCAAATTAAGGCAGAAAGCCGTCTTTTCAATAAATGCGAAGTCTGCATTTTTGTAAAAACAAATGTGTATTGGCGGGCTTTATCAATTGCGAATGAACTTTTAAAGCTCGATGTCCGATTTATACTGGCAATTATGTCAGCCGTTAAGGCGATAACTGTTAAATTTATGAAAATTACGTGCATATGATAAAATCGTAATGATCCCAACAGCGTCGTATATTAGAGAGGTAATTTCACTATTAAAGACTATAAACTCGTATACAACTATTCAAATAAACGTCGTATTTTCACAGCACTATAAATGTAAATGTACAAACTACTCTACATAGACAATAACAATGACAGTACTGTTTCAAGTCTACAAGAAACAAGGAAGGCATAAACGCGTAGATCTAGTATTCACATAGGTTAATAAAGCCACTATTCCGTACGTCTTATTACGGAGATAGGGAGCAAAGATTGCGTTAGAAAGTGTAGTTTTGCAGACAATAGGCTAAAGTATAGAAACTACGACTATGCTCTATAATGAACGGGACAAACCTACAGGGAAAGCTGCGCTTCTTATATATGTATAGGGTATTTCACTTAGGTATCCAAATGGCTTGAGTCACTGACTCTTACTATACACGGGCTTTTCCAAATCAATATCGCCTTGCCTTATTATTTCCTTTAAACGAATTGTTTACTATTATGCGACTTGGTTATTATTTCATCTTTGATAACTTTTTATTTATTGCTAGTTATGCTGTATTATCATATCTGACGGTGGCTCATTGGTCTGGAATGTTGCCTTCAGATCTGAAGTGTGCAGGTTAAAATCCCACCACGTACCATTGTATTTTCGAAATGATATGTACGTTAATCCGTCGCTCTTACGGTGAAGGAAAACCGCGTGAGGAAACCTATGCACGCCTACGACGAAATTTATAGGTTGCGCGTGAAGTCGGCCAATCCCATTGGGCTCGCGTGGACGTTTAAGACCTGTACACCCTATACGTGGGGTAGGTTCGGTTAGGACGTACAACGAGCTAAAGACGATGATCATATAAAATATGTAAAGTATTTCAACATATTATACTTAAAGACAAGGTCACCCTTTTTATGAGCATCTTTATTCGAAAATTCGTCACAATAGAATTAATTCTCGTAATTTGATAAACTCACGCCTCTGTCTGTATATCCAGATCAAAATCTTTGTGTGTTAAAAGCCATAGATTCAATTGATTGAGATTTTATACATATACCATGGCCAGAATTAAGTTTCGAAAACAATAAATTCATACATAATGTCATAATTAGTTCCCGTGACCATTATCTGTTGGCATTTCGCCCGGTTTCTACCGACGTTTTTATCTTTTTCACAAAGGCTCGTTAAGATTTCCCTACGCAAGTATATGTCACTGACAATTTATTATACATAATTGCATACGAATTTAGCCAAAAGATATTTCACGAAACCGCACCGCTCAGTGCTTCGGGTATGACGTGCATAAACACGGTTGTTTTGAGTATCTAAATCACACATAAAGTACCAATAACTTAAAAGGATTGTACAATAAAATACAGCAGAAAAAGAATTGTTTTTGATGCAGAAATAGGTACACAGAATTACAAGGTAAATTAGTTACATTCAGCGAATGCGTAAATGTTAAGCACATATGTACATTATCACTTAGTCTGTCACAGTAACAGAAAATGTAATATACTTCCTTCATTATAAAAGGAATTATTTACCAGGACTTTACTACTCACTAGCTTGTATTGGCGAATAAATAATAAATGCATTATAAAGATATTATGACGTTGCACTTGATGAGACCTGGTCAATCAAAACGACTTTGCTGATCATAATGCGTTTAACAACATGAACGGTATTTCTCATCCAATAGAAAATTGCTATAAATGGAGAATTGTTACAACAAACACCAACCGATTTTGTAGATTCTTCGCACAGCTCCATAACGCGATTCAATCAAGTTGGTAATTTTAACGTTGTGTGTATTGAAATCGATTTCTATGTAGATAACTGAAAATAGGCAGACACCGCTACAAATTTGTCTGTCGCCGGAACGAGAGGAAATTAATCATCTACGATGGTGGATTCATGTAGGTGAATGCGTCCAGCCCCGTGGCATTCCATCAGCACGTGTATGTGGCATGCATACTGTAAGTAAATTAACATAAAATCAAAGGATAGGCTGATCAAAGTTCAACTCTGCTTTGGAGTTTTAATGTTAAATAAGGGGAGCGCGGATAACGTGAACGCATTCAGACCGGGCGAGGGCATGTCACAGGAATCGCGGTCCGGTGAGTTCGGCACATCTGATGTCCCCTTTGGAAGTGCATCCAAACGGACAACAATTTCACCGTAGTTAACAAACGAGCACGCCTGTATCCTATGATTGCGTTCGTCCTATCGTGAGTCATATGATTAATGTTTGCGGTTGCAACGCGGCTCCGCTGCGCCGGTCGGTTTCCCATGCGTTCTGGAAGACGTTTCGCAAGCGTGTACACTTTCACTACTCGCCTTTATGAATCCAGCAACCCGAACAGATAGGCAAAAACCTCATGCCGCATCGGGGGCTTAGGAAATCGACCGCGACTGAAACTAGTTGGGTAATCCGCTGTGAACAGGCACACGGCCTGCTCAGCACATCTAGTTGCACAACGCACACGATGATACAGACACAGAAGCGTTGTCACGAATCGCGACACAAACACTATGAAATATAATACAAGTGGGTTATTTAGAACGTGACCGTACTCTAATACATTGTCTAGCGTTCAGCATGTATACTTAATTTAAGAGTAACATTCAACTTAGAATCAACCTCTCGAATTTCAATCGGTAATATATTTCGATTTGATAAGTGCGTCACAAAAAACCAAAATGCTAGAGAACTTTAATACTAATCCTCTTTCAATCGGTACATGTTATACAACAGACATAAGTAGGCCACTAGACGGGACTTGTCGGACTGTCATCGTCTTTAACATGATCGATTTCAACAAGCTTTGCTGTAACCTATTTTGTACTATAATCAGTTACTCAATGTTCTTCATTTCAAATGTTAATAAGAAAAAAATAAACCCCAGTGCTCATAAAATTTGTCTTGTTAAGATAGGTATTATTTCATTACATTAAAAAATTATATATTAATTTGATACTCGTACATGTACATTTTAACTAATTGATACCTTCCAAGTATGTATTAATAAAGATAGTCGAATACTTTACTCACACTTCGGTCGCTACCAAAAAGTAATACAAAATTACATTAACAAGAAAAAAAACATTTAAGTTCAAGTACACACAGTCACAAAACAAATTGCAAAGATAATGTTTTATATGTGGCATTTAATCGAAATCAATTTGCCGGTGCCTGCAATGCCTGTTCCCATGGCGTAATCTCGTCTCACCCACGAAAATAATAATGGAATTACTCAATAAGTCAATGCGGCCGTTCTCTTAGGCATCCTTGACCGCACGACCCGGCCCATGGCATGCCCTGTGCAGGTTGGCATATCTATTAATTTAAATGCATTTGAGGAATGTTTATAAATTATATCTTTGTACATATCTATTGATTAATTATTATTCATCACTTAGCATTTGGCTTGGAAGTAATAAGGATTTACGTCAACTTACTAAATAGGCCTTGACGGAGCCGTCCGGTATCCACTACAATGCCAAATATCATCTTGTAAAGTATTAGGTACGTACTTTTACTTTAGGGCTTGATTTGTGTTAAAGTGACGTACATACATCAATAACAAAAGTTTCTAAGCGAAAATAAAAGTATTCAAATCAGACTCAGTAAATGAACTTTTTGGAATGACTCCAGATTTTACAAAAGACGCCAAACTCGTAGAACTTAATCATACCCAGTAGAGAAACTAACACCTGACGCACTCTTGACAGACGCTGGATAGTGAGACACAACTTATATAAATTCCCTTCGACACGTCATGGATGGTCACTGTCATGAGGCGACAAACTGTGCTATTTACTCCTTACATAATAAAGATTTAAACCATTTCCGCTTATACAAAAAAGTTTTTAGAACTGGTTTAAACCTGGACTAACTGATCTTGTATGTTACGGTATTAAAGTTAATACCAGGCTTAAAATGTATCTTATTACAAACGTAGACCAATCATTGACTAGTAAACCAAAGATAGTCCCTGTTCTAAGTTTTCGTTCATTCTTTTATAATGACTTCGTTCAGTACGACATTCCGTTTCTCTTAACGTTGCAATCAACTTTGTACTTTTGAGGCTATAAATAATATTTAAAAAAATACAACAAATCTTAAAGTAATATTTCTTCTTTTAAGTTCCAATCCGTCAAACAAGTTATTGTTTTGTTTAAAATAATGATATATTTTTATCGATTCCTATGACACAGAGCGTAGTTAGCGCGTAATTTGAAACGTAATTGACTGTCAAGAAAGAGCTCTATTGTTCCTTTAAAATACCATGCAAATAAATAAAGGAATTATTGTTATATTGTGTTAATAATATTGTACTGACTCGAAGTATTACTATTTTGTGACTCTGTATGAGAAGTCGTGGGTTAAAATTGTGAAAATAAGTCGGAAACAACAGAAAAAAAGTAACATGAAAATTCGAGGTCTAAAGAAAAAGCAATGATATTCTCTATATTTCATCATTGAGAAAAAGCAGTAAAATATTGTGTAACTACAAGCATGCAAAGTTCAATTTCACTGCAATTTTGATAAACAATCACAAAAAATTAACATAATTGTATTAAAAACTGAAGAGTGGAAGAATATATCAATGAAGTAAGTTTTATATATACTTATTGCTTTTACCTATCAGGTAGTAAAACATATGATTTCTTTATAATTTATATGCAATTGAAGTTCAATATATTTCACAATAGTAAATGTACATTGACTCAAGTCTTGATTTTTTTACATAATGTAGTAAACTCGAATTGGATCTTGTATAAATATTAAAGTATAAATTCAAACAATAATATTTAATATAACAGATTTGAAACATGTAATAAACGTAAATTATCTTTAATTGTAGATTCCACTTATCATGGTGGCTAAAGCAAAACATATGTTTGTAGACTGGCCATTATGAAGGAACTAAGGAATACATTTTTTAAATGAGTTAATTCCAGTATCAACTGGATATAAAAAGCAAGGTGAATAGTCAAATAAAATGAAAGTAAAAACTTGGGATGAAATATATATTTTATGTAACACAAATATAGTAGGGGTACAGAGAGACCCAAAATTAAAATGATAATAAACAATACAATGTTTTATGTATATAGAAATTATCTAATAACTTTGACAAGCATTCTTAAAAATCATACTTTCTTGCCCCATACCAACTTTACATACTTATATCACTATTGTTTTTAAAATCACATTTTTTTTCAGTAATGAGTTCAAGAAAAGGCAGCTTGAAATGGTGGAAGTGGAGTGGAACTGATGTTAAATGTTAAAATTGTTTAATTTTAATTAGAAATAGTATTGTTATAAATGTTATAATGTGACAAAAAAGATTATTAAATAAAATGTTGGAATAAAAATGTTTTGTTATTTATAAATATTGATGTATTAGCAAGAGAACAAATAAACAAGTCTCATGTAATATCCTTTTCTTTTTATTAAATATCAGACTACCATCAGCATACATTTTCATCTCCGATATGAGCACAGTCAATTGCACCATTCACATTTTAAAAAATACAATACCATTGTATTTTCTTGTTTTTTTTTCAGTTTCTTTCTGTCCATTTAAAGTGACACGTTTTTTGCCACTATTTCCATATCTTACTGATCAGTTGTACTATTAAAGCACGCCATGTACCTATATAGGCTGCATCATCATGAATCTAATGAAAATTAAGCAAATATTTAAATTTCTAGATAAACTGACATGTGTTCAATTACTTTATGGCGAGCCCATTTGGGTATCAAAGGCCATTCATGGGAGTCTTTGGTGAAATGGTCATGTAAAACATCAACAATTGTTTTGGCAAAACGTTTCGTAATTCTTTAATATGGCGCTGCACGTAATTCAAATTCAATACGCCAAGAGGTCTCAAAACCATTAAATCGATGATCGTAAACTAAATACAATGTTACAAAAAATCCAAGTATAACCTCAAAACAAAGTTAGTCCACTGTTAAACTAGGGGTCACACGGGTTTAAATTTAGCACCACAGATAGTCCGAGCCTAAGCGTTAAACCTCATTTTGTAATAAGGATTTTTTTAGTCCATGGCTTAAACCAAGTTTAATCCCAGTACTATATTTAGTCCGCGTTTTGGAATAAGACGGATTGGGTTTAAATATATTTTTACGATAATATGATCCATAAAGACATACCAGTCAAGTCTCGCAAAATCAGTACATATCTAGAAACTCGATGATAATTACGGAATAGCATATTGATAAATTGACCTAACGGATCATGTTACTAATCCGCTCTAGAAGCCTGAACTGGACTGTTAATTATCGCAATTACACGACGACGATTACCGTGCTAGTGATTGCTGTATATGAACATGGTTAAAGATGTCAGCATAATGACGATATAGCAAAAGTTTGAATCAAAGTTATATTTTCGTAAGGAACATTTTCAATGCATTCTACGCCGTATGAGCACGACTGCGAGATGCCTCAAATTGGATAGTTCTCTCTTCAACATTTCGCAGTCCACTGCTAGACATACACAACCTTTGAATCTCTTCGCAGGCGTGCGCTGATTTCCTTACGATGTTTTCATTCTCCGTAAAATCGTCGGATAATATCGAAAATACATTGGTACGTGGTGGGATTTGAACCTGCGCCCTCCCGATCGGTAGGCAACAATCCACACCATTGATGCTAGAATAAAAATAAAATATTTAACATTTTTCTTTTACAATTGTGACCTTTTCCGTATTAAAAATTTATTCTTAGTTTATTCGCGACATAAAGAAATAATGACCTTCATACAGAATCGATTCCGTATTCGATTAAATTATTTATATGGCTCAAGTACCCAGATCGTCGAGGTTATGGAAACTGGAGTTATAAAGCTAAAGCAATTTATATGCTTGCTATCAAGTTGAACCAGGAAAAGTTAGGAGTCTTAACGGTCGCATAAGCAGGTTATTAAATTCACTCAATAAACTCTAGTAAGAATATTTTGTGAACTTATGTTTACAACCTCCGTGGATTTGTGGTTCAAGCATCGTCGTAATCCGGGGGCCCTGGGTTCGAATCACACAGGAGGTAAGATCGCACAATTAAATTAGCTTTATGGGATTTTTATAAGTTTGGGTAATGACATTACAGGCCAAATCATGCAATTGTCTGAAAAATATGATCCTCTGTTTCAGTGGGCCCGTTAAGAGGTCGGTCCCGGATATAAAACTAGGATAGTAGTCGTTAACGCCCACCAATCCGCAATAGGCCCGCGTGGTGGGTGACGGCCCAATTACTATGAGCGAGAAGGCCAGTGCCCTGAAGTATGTATACAATTTATAGGCTTATAAGGATTAATTTTGTTAGCTTACTTTTGAAATAGCCACGTAGTCACATGAGAAATATAAAAGAAAGAAAGAAAATTTTTTAATCGAATACATGCATCGTCATCATCACATTTGTTTTTTTAAAAAAAAGAATAAAAATAACAAATCCACTAAGAACACAGAAACAATATTATGTGCTACGATGAAATCCAACGAACTGAGTGAGCATAAGCCAAGGACGATTTAAGGCTGAGAGCCATTTGCGCTCGCCAATTGCCCGATGAAGCTGTAAAGGCGGACAACAGCAGTTGTCAGTTCGAAAAAAAAGACAAGAACCGCAATACCGGACCTTGGCGCCGATTTTCAGTGAGCCCGGCTGAGTAGGCACACAGCTAAAGCTTCAGAGGGGGTTTCCGAGGTTACACGCTAGTATAGTGCCTTTAGCGCTTGGCCCGAGCCTTTAAGGTTGGTTCGATTCCGTCGTAGGAATCGACATTGCATCCACTTACAAATATTAACAATGTTTTACAGAATACAATATTATTATTTTTCAGATTTTGGAATGTCTTGTTACACTTTAATGACCAAGTGACTAAATTGTGCATTCGGAATACAACATGTGTACCTAAATACCAAATACACGGTTACGTCTCGGACAACTTTGCATACCATTCACATTTTACACACAGTTAAAAACGGGTTTACAGTGAAGGTTAAACATTTGAAATATATGTATCATATATAGATTTGCAATGTAGGTACCGCATATTCTATTAGCGCCGAATTAAAGTTATAAATTTGCCAAAAGATATGACAGTTCCGTGTTGCACAATAGACAGATAGATATTTCTTTATTGCAAGCAAGTAAAACATTTAACATATATAAAACAATATAGTTGAGACCTTTAACCTTTTAGGTCAGTAAAATTACAATTTGGTGCGTAGAATCCGTCAATTGATTACTCAAGCAATCTTATCGAAAAACGCGTTAAGCAGGTTGGTCAACAAAGCAAACAGTATTGAGAAATGGGGGCACGAAGGGCCCGAGCCGAGTACGAAAGTGAACTACACGCCCAAGGCTGACCGGTCTCTCCTCAAACCAAATGACCTTTACCGAGTGATATCCTTGTTCCCGCGCCTTGGTATGCAATAACAAAATATCAAATCGCACCAAATAAACTCACGCAAAGTAATGTCGACTTGAACAATTGTACGGAGTGTCTGTATTTTTTTAATGTCATTCTTAAGTTCATTAACGTAAGAAGTGATGAAATATAAAAACAACTCATGTTTCATTTTAAGAGGACAAATTTAAATCAAACATTACAAGCACCTTTTCCTGTATGCAAATCAAACAGTATTTTGTCATACACACACTTGTCTAATTGCAAGTACCTAATAAATCACCAGTGCACTCAAGCTTTTTATTTATCAATATTCTCACTTTATTTACGTACAAATATGTATTACTCAATACCTAGCATAGCTTTCTTACGCGTAAATAGTAAAAAAATATACGTGTTTAAAAAAAAGCTTGGTTATCGAAACGCCAGGAAAACAATTGCAATGACACACCGATTAAGTACATTTGGTACGCGGTATCACGTGGATGTATCAATTTCGCGGAAGAACGTAGCCGGGACTCGTTTGAATAACGTACGTTAGGTAACAAATCTTGATTGCACATACAAACCACCATACGAGGAAACATTGTTATGGGTGTTCTGCCGTGTTTTCCTCAAACTATACAATAACTACTTATTACGTTGGAATAGCATGTGAACTCAAAGTTTTTTAATAGGACAATAAACGCGTTATGTTCTGTAATAGATAAGTAGGTATTAAACCTTATTATTTTGAACATCAGTTTAGATACTTGGTAAAATTACTTTATGTTAACTTATGAGTTTCTCACTTATGTTTACGTTTTTTTTAACCTGTCCCAGTTTTGGAAACTTTATGTAACTAAACCACGATATAAATATAAATTGTTTGAAACCCGTAATCTCATGCTAACGGAGTCTAATCTCATGATATCTCATTATTTATTCAATTTATTTGGCAGATCTTGTATTCATAAATGCTGTAGCTACGAGCTCGTTCAAAACAAATGCGTGCACTCTTCATTTCACAAAACCGGGTAGGTAGGTAGCTACTGGCCTTCTTTGAAATACATTACAAAGAATGCTTAGAATATTTTATGAGAGATATTTGTGAGCTCATTACTATGCAAGCGCGTAGGGTCGGCGAACGGTGAAAATGCTTACGTCACCTGCATGATACAGGTCACAGCGAAATGCCAAATGAGGGAGAAATATTTATTACTATTCGTTGGCAGCAGGTGCGAAACCTGCAGTTGGTGGTATTTGCTGTACCTAAATGAACCAATAACGTTGGTTATATCCAATATTCATGGTTGGTTACTAGATAGGAATCGTTACATTTTTAACTCTATAGCTTATCTTTTCTGTGTAATAATTATAATAGATATCAATAGGTACATTACTAGAACCTTAAAAACAATTGAGCACGATTTATAATTCTGGTAGGCTCTTGAATTCTTTGTTTTTAAAATCATTGCACATGGTAAACACAACACCATAAGTCAAAGTAATCTTAATTAAGTTCATATTTAACAAAAGCTGATCATCTGTTTTGCTGCATAAAGGTGCCTAATTATAACACACAAAAAAACACAGGGGTAATATAACAATGTTTGTTGATGAAATCAATTTAAAAATGCATGTTATTGCGTCATTCAAAGGTAGCAAATACTTAGAATCTGCGTAATACGATCAAAGACTGACCAGTTTCGGTGACATGTTTCCAATTAAATGTTCCATACAATCAAACATCAAACTCGGACGCAGTCGTGTGACAAACTTTCCTTTCACAGGAGATGTAACAGTGACAACTAGCTGAACCAGGCAGAAGAGGACAAGGAAATTCCCACAACTATGGCATTGAAATATGTATCACATTTTTGCGAGCAAAACTGTTTTTAACCCTGCAGATATTTTTTCAATAGAATATACTAGCCGTTCCCCGCGGAATTACTAGCGGTATACGATTATATTCTCTCGAAGTCGCGGAAAAAATATCAATAAAACAATTAAAATTTATATAAAAAACTTTATTGTTTACAAACGTCAATGTTCTAAACAGGATTTTGCGCCCTGCCGAATGAACATAAATAGCTAAGAACAGGTGTCCCGACCGCAGTGCGTGAGGCAAAACAATTTTTTACACTGACATTTTAATTATGCATGCCTTTAGTTAAGGATGCGCCGTATGCAATTGGAATTCAATTTATTTGTAACACTACTGAAATATTCTCATAATTCTTAAGCGAAACGCGAATAAATTGTCATGAATAGTGGCGCTTCATTTTCAATTTAAACTGCGGTAGGTAACTTTTGGTTGGTAACTAAAAACAATATGAAATAACTGTTAGAAAATGGACTAGAGGTATCGAGTAATTTAATTATTTAACTCACCATCGTATACCGAAATGACAACTTTAAAGCAGGTGAAATATTGAAAATCTATTTATTAAAAGAGTAGGTACCGTTTATTGTAACTAATAACTGCTAACCATATTTTTTGGGCACGGTCTCTCTTTAAAACGTTCCCATTGTGTCTAACCGTACAAATTACCGTAACATATGACATACAGCTACTATTAATCATAATTAACGTTAGCACAATGAGTCAGGCGGCAAGATCCATTCAATATCTCACAATAGAAAGGATAATCGAACTCTAGTACCGCCAACGTTCTATTCTAGCGAAACAATCGTCAATTACCCCGACGCGTTCCCAGCGGCTTTTTGCAACATCCAGCGACATGTCTTGGGTAACGAACACCAACAAACAATAAACAATGTCAACAAAACAGTCCAGACGCCCTTGGCGTTTTGTTGGCGATATGAATTACGACATCCTAGCTGGTATCCTAGTGATATCTTGTTATGGGGGTTGCCACAGCATAAGATATTACAGTTTCACCACTGCTTACTTGTAGAAAATATACTAAATAATACCAACAATTATTATTTGCTAATTGTATAAGTAGGTATTAAAGACTATATGATTACAAATAAATTTAATAGTAAACTAGGTTGCAGACAAATAATATTGGTGGTAACTAGACAACGACTTTTCTATCCAAGACAATCATACTTGCACGTGACAACATATCACACTTGTCACAAGACAAGATTGTAAGGTTGTCTTAGCAGGATGTCCAGCTGAATAGCATACGCAGCTTTGTCTACCAGCGATCACATACTGAACCAGCAAGGCGGGTTGTAGATTTTCAATAACGAATAAGTAAGGAGAAGCCATTCCTGTAGAGTTTAACGAAATGTGTTAATTTAAAGACACTTCTACAACATTAAATAATCATGTTCCCTAAGTTGCGACTATCACAGAACTAGCTAGTTACATAATTCAGTGGATAAAAGTGTAACAAATGCAGCACCCAGCCAAGCGATGCCCCTAGTTATCCCAGTTTAGACGCGGGGCTCGTTACGTTTGGTCCCAGTAATGCGGGCTCTGGTTAGATTCAATACTTTGTTTTTTAGTCACGGATAATTGACAGGAAAAAGCAATACGGGAGTACAATCGTTTTTCGTAATACTTGTAACTCTTGAATATAATCGATCGTTGATTTAATGATGTCGGTAACCAGTTTGGAGAGAATATCTATTTTGGAAATAAATTTATTCATTCAAAATGGGAATGCACTTCAACGCCCATTGATGATTGAAAAGCCGTCAAATTAAGCCACGGACCATTTGCGTTTACGTACGACTTTAAATGTACCCTCGTCCAAATAGAATACAAAAAGAGGGTCACCTGTATAAATATTTCGGCTCAAGGTTAACTAAAACATAATAACAATTCGCGTCACTGTCGTATAAGCAAATATGGCAGCATTTTGAGCGACATCAAGGAGTTTTCTTACAAATATGAACGATGTCGGGACTGAATGCATAATTTATATTTGGATTTACTTACCTAACAATAAACTGTCTGAAAAACTTACCTGAAATGAAAAAAAAAACTATTAAACATGACATATTATAAACTGAAATGTCACGATCTCTTGGCAATTATAGAAAGCAAAAAGAGGTATCGCATAATATGTCATCGGAATATTGATGTGTTTGTAAGCAGAAATGTAGAAAGTTGAAAGTTGTCGCCACAAAGTTTCCAATGGTCGAAACGAACGAGATTGAGTAATCGACCGCTGGTACGATAATTCGTTATAATCGTTGCAAAATCATAACTGGAATGATACCCGCGGTATTGCTGCACGGATCGTGTTCAACTTTGTGAGAGGCTAGATCGACTATGAGTAGAATGTTCAGCACTTCGATCATACAAAATGAAGGTTCAGCACCGTAAATTCAATTAAGTTTAATCGCCTCCAGACTATACTGCCATCATTCCGTTCCGACTAGTATTTAAGGGCGCTCGGGGAGTAGAGCATACTAAGACTAAAATATTAGGCATTCTAACATGTTTCGAAATGAACAGAACCGTTCACGTAAAACCAACTTAATTTACGTATTAAATTGATATAGAGATCTACAGGTGCCGCAGAACGTCACTATACCGGTCGACTCGGCGACTGAACAGAATGTATGCCGGCCGTTCACCTGCACCTACTGACATAGTCACCACTGCTGTCGCACTCTCGTTTGGTAATAGTCGCCAAAGAAGGACAAAACGATTGCATATTCGATTACAATAGGTTAATTTAAGAATTCAAAGCGAAATATCTATATGTAATATATGTTATATTTAGGTATAGTTCATATAAAATATGTGCACGACAAAATTTGTAACAGAATACTCCCTTACAAATTTTCAAAAAAGCACTTATTAAATACGACCTGGAGACCTTCAAGGAGAGAGCGTATTCCCATTTAAAGGACCGGCAACTCATTTCTTTGCTCTCTGGTATTACAAGTGTAAATGGACGATGGTGTCATTTACCATCAGTGAGATGACTGCTGACAAACAGCCCGCAATCTCATAAAAATCTTTAGACGTAGATTACACAAAATATTACAAAATTTATTGCAATCGTACGTAAAATTTACAAACACAAAAATTTCTTACCTAATAATGTATGATCCAAAAAGAACAAGAATACTTATATATACTATGTCAAAATATCGGGGTTTATAGTTTTATGGTGTTGTAGTTTATTAATATTTATAAGGAATATTATATTGCACCATGCCATTAGCCGTTAAAATGTAACTATTCAAACAGAATTTTAAGGTTAATTTTCAAATGTCTACATACTTTGATATACCTATGTTTTAAAAAAATGATAATTGTTTCAAATCCATATCAATTATGAATATATTAAAAAAATAACATATACAAAGCGAGCGATCAAATGTATTAGAGACCGTATAAATTGTATAATGCACATAACAGCCATATGAGTATTAAGCTGTATTACAAGTACACGACGATCAGCCTATTGAGGTGTGTTGGACGATTAGGGCGTCAACGTTACCATTAGTCAAGCCCGCACTTGTGTTTGCTGTCTATTTGTGTTTGCTCGACAAACAATGAACCGGTCGAGGTGCGGATTCGTTCAACCACCGCGCACCGTGTACGATATTGCACACAATAGCTTGTACGCACGCCAACTCGGCCGACACTGTTGCAACTAAGGCAATGCGTCCACTCGCTAACAAGCCATATGCTATAGGTTAATCATATTTTACTAAAGAAAACCGAATAAGTAATAAATATCCAATGACATTAACACATGGCCATCTAGCACCAAGTCAAGCGTGAAAGCATGTAGTATGGGTACTAAACAACGGATAAACATTATTATTATAGACTTTTTTAAATATCTATGTAGGTACATATAATAAATAGAAACACCTATACATACAATCGGTCATTTTCACGCACACAAATGTTTGTTCTGCCCGGGAATTAAACACGGAACCCTTGGTGTAGTAGCCGACGTCTACGACATCATCACACCAAAATTAAATGAGTCGTATGTCAAAAAAAAAAAAAAATCCAATAATAAGCTCAGTCACTCAACGCGCAATGGAGCGAGCTATGCTCTTATTTAATCTAATCATCTCTCTAAGGAATAAAATCAGAAATGATTTAATCCGTAAGAGAACTTAAGTTACCGACATAGCCCGACGGATCAGCAAGTTGAAGTGGCAGTGGGCTGGTCCTGTATGTCGCAGAACCGATGGCCGTTGGAGCAGACGAGTTCTGGAGTGGAGACCGCGTCTCGGCAAGCGTAGTGTAGGACGCCCTCCGGCCCGATGGACCGACGACTTGCGACGAGTCGCTGGGGAGGCTGGATGAGAAGAACGGAGGAGCGGGATATCTGGCTCAAAATGGGGGAGACCTATGTCTAGCAGTGGACTGCGATAGGTTGAATATAGATATATTTTTTTATTAATAAAATTACATCTAGAGACTCATGGTCCGTACTCTTTTTAGTTTTAGATTTTGTAAATTAATTATTATAATATCATGTTAGTGCTCCGCGCATGGGGCAAAACAATTGGTTAAAGGGGGAATGGGACAGTCACAATTAAAATAAATAATAGAGATATTGACACATTTATCTAACTGAAACAAGCAAGGAGTTCGTACTATCATGGGTACATAACAAATTCATGCTCACAAATGTTTGTACTGCCTGGGAATCAAACACGAAACTCTTGGTGTATTAGCCGATTTCTTAACCATAACTCCACATTGGTCGTCACAATTGTATGTCCAGGTATACTATGAAGCTCTTATACAGCTAGTACAGTTATATAGTTCTATTGAACGGGTTTCATATGTTCACAAGCCACAAGTTCGCAATTAGATCGGAGTAAACAGTTTCATACCAACACTGATAATAATAGGTAGTCGCAAGGAAAACCTAAAGATCTGTATGCTTTATATAAAACGACTAACGTCGCATTGATTGCCATGCCAGTGTTTAATTAAAAAATAATCTCGATTCGGGTATATTTCCAAAACAATCAAAGAATATTTTCATATGAATAGCATAAGCATAAGCCATATTTATAACTGTATTTTACTGTTTTCCAATAAGAGCCCGAAGATTTATTTGATCGTTGTGCAAGCGAAACTATAAATCTCCAACATCACGCTCCGCGGAAGCTAGTCGATCAAATATACAGTCATGTATTATATTCTAACAGAACCATCAATTTACGTTTATACTAAAAAGAAATGTTATGGACTAAATACAAAATTTTAATTAGTTTTATGTTTTCGCGAATACCAAAGCGTTTGCATTAACGGCGCCTCTGCCAGCGATGCATAGCGGGCAACAGTTTCCGAGATTCCATGTTTGCCGTCCACCAGCTAAAACGTCGTTAACTGACGAGCACAATTTTTCGATATAAAACTGAAACACACGGTTTAACGGAAAAAACTTCGGATATAGCATTTCTCATTTTGATAAATAAGGGATTTTGCATGTAAAACATCACTATTAGTGTGTATAATCGCAGACAATTTTAATTACTTATCTACCAAATTAAATAATGCTTTTGTCAGTTAGCCGCTTTTTGGTTAAAGGACGGCAGATTTAGCGTAGAGCACCGGTGCGCCCGCGCTACCATCGCACCCAAGCGCAGCTTGCGCAAGCCGCGCCTCGGTCTCTCGCCGATTCCCACGCGAATTTCGTATAAACAGGTGCCGTTCATAGCCAATTATGTTAGGCAAATGTTGGCCAAGAATAGGCAGGTCCTTTGTACACACAACTGCAACATAGAGAGTGCACATCGCCTACAGTTCGTTAAACACGGTTCTCCAATGGGTGTGTGATTTAATTCGGATATATAAACGCTAGATGCAACTGACCCCTCATGCAATAAATTGATACTCGGTTCACGAACAAAACACCTAAGAGGTCACCTGCTGCGCGTACAGACGTATTTACGATCTCAAAATACATTATGCCACGCTTTTGCCCTTTAAGATTTACTTTACGTATGAATAGCTCCGTGAATAGTCTAGTGTAAGACTACTTATGTTGTGTTATGGCCATTCATCGAAATATAACAACACAATTACACATCACAAGAAATAACCTTTCATTCGCACGTCGTTAAAGCGCAAAAAGTTGTAAATGATTCCAAATATTTAAGTCGGTGCAGTTAGCCGTCAACTTTGTTGGACAATATAATGGCTCAATCTCGTGTTACTGGCAGGTAAACTAAATGAGTTGTGTTGTGACGTAAAGCCAGTAAATAGTATCAAGCGCTGGTGTTATAGCTGGCAACACAAAAGAAACTCTGGATTAAACAAAAAATTATGAATAAAATACCATAAATTCTTGACGTATAACTTTCATTGCTACTATTGTGTGTTTAAATGGTAAAAATCCTAGGCACACCTACTTAATAAATAAAAGTAGGCACGTACGATGTATACGCACAAATTAAATCAAACATCACTGATATTATGGATACTGACTTGTTTAGATAGCTACGAGTATGTCCGCGCAACGTTCTTGTGAATGTGAACGTGACCCCAATAATTTATAAGGTACAATTAGAATACCATCCTATAAACATAATTTTATAAGTATTTGCCAAGGAACTAGCTAGAAACTTCATGTTATTCTATCCGACGGGGTAATAATAACTCCCGTATAGATACGCAACACCGTATACGTCATTTAGGGCGGGTGTAATTATACCACAGTACGATAGGCTAAGGGGGCCGGAATGGAGAGCAGTGCAAATTGCACGTCGGATCGACTCGGCAAGGAGTGCCGATCGACAACCTTCCATTCTCTGTCGACTCTGGCATCAATGCCAATAGGCTATTAAATATCAGCGGGCGACAAACGATATACATACCACATCACAAAAAGGCGTAAGATGTTAATGCTTCTAAAGCAATATTTAACTAATGAAAAAGTTATTGGGAATAAAATAACTTTCAAACATTAATATATATATATATATTATATATTATATATATATATATATATATATTATATATATATATATAATATATATATATTATATATATATAATATATATATATATTAATATATATTATATAATAGTACGTAATTATATTATACGAATAAGAATGAAGTTGATATTCTTAGTATCTTAAAGTGATCTACCAAGAAATGAAATTCTATATTGCATGCGATAAATATTTACAAATCGTAAATCCAACGGCACTTGCTTGTATTATTCGTTATTGGCAATGCAATCGTTTCATACGCTAAACTGGATTTCGCAGTAGAGCTTTATGGTCGCACAAAGCTCCCAAAAACAACAAGAGGCGGTAGTCACGAACGGGTATTTTGACGATTATCGAGGGAAATCGGAAACCTCTTAACCTCAATGAAGTTACGCCAATGGAAAATAATGAGGCAACAAGTTTATGCATCTCACGCATACATTTAAAATCAATTTGCCTTGGTTTATTTAGATGCGAGAATCGATTCGTTAAATGTATTGAGGCCACCCTATGCTGAAGTGCGTTGGAACAAGTGGGACTGCGCCGGCCTTGGGCAGCGATACCAGCGACAACGGTCGCACGTCAATCAAATTCTATTAGTTCAAAGCCACATCTATAAAGTTCATTACCTCAATAAAAGGAGTGATTTGCATTCGCCCAGCGTGACCTTTTAATTATTTCTTTGGTGCAAGTCAAAAAACAAATTCATTTTTATATTTTTTAATAAAGAAGGAAATATAGAAGATTTTCAGAATGAATAAGAAGGAAAGGGCCGCCCGCAAGGAGTGGACACCGTGACAAAAGATTAACACAGGCACAATTTTAAACACAATGACAGCAAAGGCATAGAATAAGTACTGACGCCCAAGAATGAGGTGTGGGTCGCAGATTACTGATAAGGCATTAAAGAAGAATAGGATTTATTTCATTTATCTATTATAAATTATCGAAAGGGCAGTTATGAGGTAACGACGTAAAAATTACTCGGTACAATCTCAAACCAAACAGTACTAATTTTTTAGTTTATCAACCTCAAGTACAGAACGCAATTACGCAAGGCATTGTTATCGGATCGTAAACGCTTATCGCTTATATTTTAACGATCAACTCGCTCTCGTCTCGATTGATAGAAAAACTAGTTCAATCTTGGACAAGGCTGGTAACAACCCCGTTGATGGAGCTATTCCATTGCCTATTATGCCTGACCTACATAAACGTTTACCATCGCGGCATATTGATCTTGTTACTTCGGTCATTTGCACAATGATGACAATGTTTAGCGGTTTAATTAATATTCAAATGGCGTGCTTAGCTAGTCACGAATACAAGATGTTACGAATTAATTTGATAAACTTGTTAAAGATTTAGGAGAACAAAATAGCTTGTTAACCAAGGTAATAATGCAGGTCAAGTCTTCATGTATGAGAAAATATTCCAATAGTTTCTTCTTACGATAGTAAGCAGCCGCAAATTGTTCTTGCGTCTTTATTATAAGCTACAGGTCGTTAGTACATTGTTCACGCACCTACGCTTAATATAAAAAGAGAACAACCAATGAGAGCATAATCGACTGCGTGAAATGCGGTACATGAGTATACCGACGGCAATGAAACACACATCTTTAATAACATTAGAGTCACAACACGTACTATAAGTCAATCAACATTAATGATTAAACAAATCGAAGGTGCTTTAACTAAATGTAACGTAACAAATATAATTGCAATTGTAAAACGTTCCGATACATTAACAAAAAACTTTCACGGCGTTCTTTACGATTTCTATGTTATCCTTGATTAAATATATATTTCGTGTTAGACATAACAAATTAAATATTCCTCAAGAAATGATAAAATTGTATCCGTTTTTATAACTAGCAATGTCGAAATATGTGTGTTACAAAACTCAACGTTCAATGGAAGGTTACTCCAATTGGATATCTGTGCATATAAAATATGCGAGTGAGCAAGGTCATTATCATTAAACAGTTATTTCGTTTTGATCGAACCGTGCTCTTTTATCTGAATAAATATCAAAGATACAAAGATTAGCGGTACTATAAGCGCAGGATCTTGGAAAAACTTGAAATACAAGATTGGATGCGACCACCGATACGTTTCTTAAAAATCGCAAACGATCGCTTCGCGTGACTAAACGGTGACATTCGCATTTTGTTTTGACTAATTACGTTCGATCATCGTTACAACGGTTATTATGAAAATGAAATAAAAAGTAACCGAACAGAATTGTAGAGTTCGACATTAACTTAAGTGGGAGCCAAAAGCTTGTATAGCAGCCGCCATAATATAATGAAATTATGCAGTAGGCGTTGAAAAGATAGTTCAATTTTATAATGAAGTAGTTGGAGGTCTCTTTTAATTATATTTTCAATTTCACAACTCGCCTGTAGCGCCTCGGGCCACACGTAACATAAGATCTAAACCAATTTTGTTTTGTAATTGAGAATATTTGCAGTGGCTCTTAATTACGTTGCTACAATAATGTTCCACTGCAGAATGATTGTGTGCACAAGGCTAGTACCCTTTAACGAAAGTCACTACTGTTTATGTAATTATTGGGATATTATAACAATGTACTCAACAACATCATAATATTGAAAACCTCATCAACATTAGCAATCAAAATAGTCAAGTTCGATTAATTAGTTAAACGTTATATAGAATCGATTATGTCATCTAGTCTAACAAACTGTGACAGTCCACTGCAGGACTTAGGGTTAACTCACGATTGTGGAAGGGTTTGCCCCGCACAAAAGATAAGATTTAATGACAGAGTGCTGCTATGTACCGTTTCTGCTAAACGTGTCCGTTAACCGTATCTTACGGCACCCATGGGAAGTGTAGGGGGTCATTGCAAATGTATTCTACTCGTAGTCTGTCATCACCACATTTTGAGCAAATCTGGCTAATTTATTCCGTAGTAGTTATATGTATGACATTTAATGTTCGCTCGATTATTTGGTCATGAAATTTTAAAAATATTACTCTGAAACTTTAAACCATAGTTGACACTTTAACCTCACGTGCACTTAGTGAGTCCAGCAAATAATACGTTTGAAAAATCGAACTGTAGCATCGCGTTAAGTATCCATTGATCCAATCGCTTCATTAATTTTAGTTATGCAAAATACTTCCAAAAAATATTAAAACGTGAGTTTCAATGTACGTGTTCAAACTTCAGCTGGAGTATACTATCGTAACCGCATTTCGCGGAGCGGGGTACCGCTGGCTCACCCCGTTCCCGCAAATCACGTTCTAGGGCAGACCACGGACCGATGACGCACGAGGAAGCTGGTAGACCTAAGAGCCCACGGCCGTGGTTTTGTCACGTGGCCACTCTCGGGATAAAAACCGCAAATAAAATATAAAACGATATAAATATAGTCAAACGTCAACTCTGAATAGATTGCGCACTTACGTCCGCTTTTAATTTCAGAAAACATGAGACGCTTGGCGATAATAACCTACATATTTGAATGATTTGGTTTATGTATTTTGAATGAATAACTCATTTCGTCGTTTTAGTTGATGTTACATTGTATACGACTTCAAATTCGAATTGAAAAACATTTTTGCGACTTATACATTTTTCTATATACTTTATACAATAAAAGCATAGGGAAGATCTTAATGTAGTAAGGAAGGATAAGGCTACTTGAGTAGTTTCAGACATGTTTATTGCACAAGTGCTTCACTAACGGTACTATTTCTAACAGAATCGTTTCGAGAAATGTTTCGATTTCTTATTAATGATAAAGCTAAATAGATTCACACGACAATTAGGTTTCCATATATTAGTGAGTGACATGGAAGCGTGCATTTGCATTTTTAGAGATGCACCGCCCTCGTCACGGCCCCGCGTGACCGGCGCAGATAGTTATTGGTTCTAATCCGAGAACCGTTCAGAGCGATCTACATTGCTGTATTATTAAAACGCGAGGCAAAGATAATACAATTTCCTTCGCAACAATGTTGCCTTGGGACCTATGGCAATATCAGAACGTAAGAGTATGAGTTCAGTGGTAATATTTAATTCAAAACCACGATAAAGATAAGTATTGATGGTAAAAATGTGTTAATAACACAAGTTAAGTTATTTTAAATATTAAGATCGTTAAACACCACACAAATAACACATATTAAGTCTGATTTTGCTTAATAGCATTAAGATTCTATCGAATCATAAGACTATGACTTGTCTAGTGGTATCTAGTTATAAACATTATATTTATGAGTACGAGCAAGTAATCAAGAAGTCTGTACGTATCGTCGAAACATATCTCACGCGTGTAATTACTACTCGGACCAGACTTTCCTAACACTAAATCGTGTTATCGTAACCCGATCCGTGAGAAAAGGTGTTTGCGATGCGGGTACGCCAAAGGTCGACCTACAGCCGGAAACATCTGAGCACACCCATACTACTAACAGCTTTACTACTTGCTTCCTTATGAATTTATCATTTAACATATCAAAAAATTAGACAACCAGAGTGCGTAGATTTGATTTACATTTAGCATGGACGAGATTGGTCAAGACCTAAAGAAAGCAGAGGATTACTGTAAGGGGATCGATGGATGTATTCATGAAAATCAGATAGAGAAGTATGCCAGGACCGAATTGAGTGGCGCTCTATTCGGTATAAACTAACCCTATGGGATTAAGACGTGAGCGTTATTTAGCATTACGCATATAAATCCTTTGACCACCGATGACCTGTATATTCCACACAAAAAAAGGATTTTCTATTGTCTGGAATCTTGGTTAACAAAACATTAAAATATTAATAACGAAGAAATCCGCTTTCTGCTCAGTCGTTATACAAAACTCTACTAGTCCAAAGCCTAGCTTTTGAAACTGTAAAATAAAAATACCTTGTGATATTTCAAAACAATTACCAATACTCATAAACAAGATTAGTTTGTTCTGACTTTGAATCAACCATTTTATTAAAGGTTCTTGTCGAGGCGATAGGCTTTATTCACAGATTTCCCAATCGGATGTCTGTGGCTTTATTACACTAAATGTGATAATACTGATTATGCAATCAATATTTTTTTAATTCAACAACAACAACATAGAGTTATAAATACATATGCACTTACAATCTAAATTCACAAAATAGATTAATATATGTAAATACAACTAACTTATCTGATTATTCATCTGCGTCTGAACTAGCCACTTCCATTGCTCTTTAATTTGTAATCCATTCATATTATTGTTACTTTTTATCTATAGCTTTAGATTGCATGATGTACCATTTTCGGAATGGTTTTTAACGCCAGCGACCAGATTTTTTTTTATATATTTACCGCGAAGCAAGAGAGCGCTAATGACTCTCAAAATGCAAACTAACGATAAAACTATGAAATCTAAAAAAACAAATATGTATGTACATACTTATACAAAACTGATATTTTTGACTCCTATGTATGATTTGTATCTTATGCCCTTAAACTAGAAAGTTGCTTGAATAGTATCCATTAATATCTTGTTATTTTTGTTGCATTTAAAATCTATTGGATAGCTGATTTAAAACACAGTTTCTTTGTGGAGTATAATTGTTGAACTAATCATCTAATCGCTGTACAAAGAAACTAATGGATTAACCGCGCATAATAAGTGCGTAAAATTACACACTTTTTTAATAGTAGTACAATTTTAAAAGATACTGTAGTAAAGGAGAAACATGGGATTATAAGTAGCAACAACGTACAGATGTTAAGGTCTTAATTCGTGCCCAACAACCAATATTTGCATCGACAGACTTGATAATTCTTGACCTCGATGACCGTCACTGGCTTTGTCGGGGCGAACCCAATTCAAGTTTTTTTGCGGAGCAAACGAATATTTAAATCGTCCGCAGCAATCAGGACCTATACAAACAAAATTGTTAATCAACGAGTTTCGCGGAACCATGATGCAACCGTAATCTTAATTTAATGTTTAATAACGCTACTTTATTTTATTTATTATATTTCAAATGTGTAACTGTCAAGTGTGTAGCTAATATGAAACATTATAAAATAATTGTTAATTTATATTTAAATGTGCTGGCAAAATCTGTTGCATGAAGTCAAATAATAGTGAGATGAGTGCAATGATTTGCGGCGGCGATAAATCCAGCGGGCAGACGGGGACAGACCCGCCCGCGGCTGCCACGATATAAGTGTATCCAATTACTACGATACCCTACACCGGGCACTACACCGTAATGCATCATAGGCATCACAGTGCACCATAAAATACAAAGATAAAAATAATCTATTACACCACCTACACGCGTGGTGATACGATAATAATTAACAATAAATCGTTAACACGCGAGCGCTTACAAAAAGCAAACCGATGCATTTCTAATAACGCCTCAATGGCTGTTTCTGTAAAGCACGACTATTTTTCCGCGTCGAGCGCTTTCCAGTTTCACTGTGTCACTCGCACACAGATGCGTTATTTATGCGCAGTTAACCTTTTTCCCATCGTGCGTCTCGTCTCGTTTTACACGAGAAACCGTTGTACACTTCCACTCTGGCTCGCCCGTAATTAATTCAGTCCTGGCTACTTATGTTACCGATCTGGGGTAACCGCAGCGCCCTGTAGTGGTTAAAGAACATGTTCGATCGCACTCGTATCAGTCATTTAACTCTGGCCCAATTTCACCATTTGTTATTTCCTAAGTCCGCACCGTATCGCTGAGATCTGATGAATGGGCTGTTAGTAAGGGCTTGGCGTCTAGAATCAATATTGTTTATTTTTCATGTCATGTTAACATTTCCTTTAAGTTTGAAAAATTTAAAAGGAGCGAGTAGTTTTGCGGGCATTTTAAAAGGACCTTAGAGATTTGTGCGGTACCCGTCAACGTACACGGAAGAGCTCCGGCATCGAGCCCATAAATCAAGCAGCCCGACGCCCCCGGCCCTTCGTCCTGACCCTGCCGCCTTTGTTTACCCACTATGATATTTAGCGATCACCTTCAGATAATCGACTACGGACGCAGCATTTTAATGATATCCCATTGATACATATCGTCAAAAGATCTCCGGTAACGATCAGCAAAAAAAGCTTAACACATGAATGGAGCCAAAAAGGTTTTTTGTGTTCAAAGTGACCTCGGCGCGGTTTGGATAATCGACGTCACAATCGATACAATCGCACGTAAAAGGCCATAATGGGAATGCGGCGATGCAGCGTTGCGATGGCAATGGTCGGTCCCGCAGCGACTCCGCTGGAGTGGTGTGCGTTCTTAACTTGGTCAGATTGTAGCGTTCGCTGAATCGGCCGCGTGCTGATTCAGATCGAGGTCTGCCGGGTCGCTGGGCAGAGCGGGTTGCGAATGCGATGCTCGCAGATCGATTAACGCGCGTCACGAATTGCCAGCCAATCACACTTAGATACACCACACGCAATGTCGCTATTAACTTATGTGTAATTCAATAATGCCGTTATGTAAACAAATATTATCCTCAAACATTATCACATATTTCGCAGTACCCGAGTTATTGCTTGAAATAACTCAATAAGTAGAGCCGAATAGAAATGCTCGAGGCCTAACAATAACTATAAGTAGTCCGGAGTTTCATTAGCAATAACTTAACATAAAAGAAATAGTGTAGGCGGAATCCCTTACATCGTTATTGTTTTGCTAAAAACATTAATTTAACAACAATACAAATTAGTTCATGAAAAAGTTAATTGTTGGTTTTGATAGAAATTGTTTGTTTTTGTTTTATTCGGCTAATAATAGTCAAGCATAATGGAATAATTAATCATAAATGCAAGACATACCATGATAGGCGCGCCCGGCCTGATTATCATATCCATACTAGATTACACGGACCGGACGGTTTGAAAATATAGGCCAATCAAGTGACGATGTCATTTTGAAATTACTCGATTGACGATCATTATAGGTTCGCTTGAAACCAAACAGGCGTGTGTGACCGGTATCATTGATACATTGTATCCCGGAGGCCGTACACATCCGTTATTGTTCGCAAATAGACGGGTTAGTTTATCTATGAAACGCTGAAATATGGAAGTAATGCCAGCCGTCATGCACGGTGTCAGTCCGCTCGCGGTGCCTCGGAGTTGCGTAACAGCGTAACAATAGTCATTAGCAATCAATCAACCCAACTCCGGTGGGTGGCATCGGCAACCGATACCTTTTAAAATTGGCCCTCGCGGTCAACTCGTGAACGATAATGTTGCGCTATTACTCTATTCAAGTTATGGCCAATAAAATTGACGCTTTGAGCTCGAGAGCGACGGCATACACGTAACTAAGTGCGAGGCTTACCGCGTTAGCTTTTGACCTTTCACGGTAAATGAAATTATTGTGTCATGTATAGAAGGGACAATAGGGTGAGGATAGTGTTTTGTTGAAAATTATGGGCGTCACCGATTGTTGGCAGCACGCGCCCGCTACGTACGTGCAATTGAAAAGAGTGCAAGTTATTGCGGAAAATGCGGGGGATCGGACGCAATTGATAGTGCCGGGCACGCCACAGAATGTGCCCGGGAGAAACAACGCGCGCGCCGTCGTCGGTGTCGCCCGTGACACGCCCACTCGTGTTCCGAGTCGATGCAATACATCGATAGCCTCACGACACCATTTCCCTAAAATCCTATTTCCGTTGAAAGAAAATGCATTCAACACTTGCGCTAGTGCCAAGATTAAAAATACGTTTAAAAATATTTAACAATGTAGACTCTGAACTAATTGTCTAGGCAGATACCACCGCAGTGCCGGATATCATCCCGTAAAATAGGAGTGTTTTGCACTTTTATTCGGGGAAAAATTACCTGTGTAAGAGACCTAACATCTGTCATCGCTGCTGACCGTACAGGAAAAATAATTAATAACCTAGTAATTTACCACCAGTGAGCCAGTACCAGTCTCGTGCACTTAATGTCCTAAAATAATACAAGATTCTACTCGATGCAATACATCGATAACCTGACGACACGTTTTCCCTAGAGTCCTAATTCCGTTGAATGAAAATGCATCCAACACTTGCTAGAACCGAGGACACGGATACAAGGTGCGACTCGATACAATACACAATACATATAAGCTCACGACATCATTACCATGGAAGGAAAATGCATCCTAAGCTAACGCTAGGAGGCTATATCAAGGACATGGATACAACGGATGCGTATAGAGGACATGGTACCTTAATATTAACTTTATTGTGTTAGAAATATACCTGACGGTTATTAACCTAAAGCGTTCATTACACGCGTCCGGTGGTCACGCATTGCGTATAGAGGTTTACGGAAGTTGCGACATTAAGCCGTGTATTTTAATTTAGTACATGCTTGTATTTAATTTTTAATTTAATGTACAATCCGCCTAGACACAAAGTATTTATACCGTCGAAAAAACGTCGCGACGTGAAATATGAATCGGTGGCGAGACTTGAATTCCATGAATAACAAACTATTTTAGAGCAACGCGTAAACGTATTGAAGAAGTTGTAAGCTCCGTGTAGTCAAACTTATAAGTAAGGTTCTTAGTTCTGTGTTCACATTTCTTAATTAAAACCTTATCGCCACCTATCACACACAAAGACTTACGCCTTGCATAATCTTATTTTTGGCACGGTATAATCTTTCTACTCCAGTAAATATTCCAACTCCAGTAAATATTCCAACTCCAATAAATTTGTGCGACGGTTTTAAAGAACTTGAAATGCATTATTTCTTTGAATATTAAACTTATCTTTCAGCATAATTTATCCAGTCCTAGACGTGGTTCCAGCTTAAGTTTTCTTAAGTAAATTCACAGAGTTTTGCAACCAAAAAAGCAGATCAAGTTTACACCTATAAGGTGTTCTTATTACATTAGTCCTATATGCGAAAAGATTAAATACAAGAGACACCTATACATAAATACGTAAAATATCGGAAGTAACACATTAATCACCAATTTTTATAATGTTTCATGTATTAAAGGTAATGGCTGTCAAATTTTAATCATGGGTATATTACATTTCAGTTCCTTTCTAGTACAATATAAAATCTGTGAATACGAGTCGCTGCATAAATTACATCATAAGGGTTTTACCCGTTGTGACATTTATTTGTGGCACGCGATTTCACGAATATTTTGTAACATTTATTTTATTTGTAATCTTTCTAAATCGATCGAATCGGGTGTCTACTTTTGATTGTTTTTATCTGCCTATAAATGGCTTCTGTCGTCCAACTTAGGTGCGGTTAATCGTACAATGACTTAATAAATGGGTCATAGTTTATTACAGGTTATATCAAAGTTATTATAAGTGACACAATAAGGGCGATAAAAC